>JAGFPH010003413.1:75022-86310 GCA_018207615.1 Philaenus spumarius | reverse complement strand
TTGTAATATCGATCAAAGAAATAAGAAACAGGTAATTTAATTAAACTCTGTTTACAGTATACGAATCGTATGGTTCTTACCTACGGATCGTAAAAGTTTCATAATTTTACAGCTCTGCTAAGTGTATTAAATAGTAGTGTAATAATGAAGCGTGGTTTTTACCTTCACACCAGTGTTTCCACTTTACGACGAAAAGTTCCCCTCGCCATGATCAAAATTTCCCCTTTTTCCCCACTATTTCATTAATTGTCCCTGCACTTTTCCCCTCACTACACAATAAAATATTTATCTTCATTACTACCTTATAATGAATGGGTTTTGTAGTTATTTAACTTAAAATACACAATTTGTTATTTTAAAGTCAACAACTAGGTCCAGAATACATCACCGACTAACATTAACATTTTTTACAATTAAATGACTAGGCTAAATCGAACTTGATTCAAGAACGCGTCCGATTTACATCCGGTGTTTCCAACTTTTACGTCCTGGAGGATGGAGAAATATTTTTTGAAGTCCGAATATTAACACCAGTGACTCCAATTAATTAAATAATGACACTTTCAAAATATTAACTAATAAAGAAAGCAAATAAAAATGTTGCTACGCGATCGCTACCTATGAATTTAAAAAATGTTATTCCAATTGTTTATGAACGTTTAAATCTTATCGATTCTTATGGTTTTTGTACTTTTCCGAAATATTGTGTCTATGTATAGCAGCGGCACCAAATGCAAAAAGGTCCATCAAATGTTCCCTGTTTGAGCTATCAGGACTTTTATTAGCCGAATTTTTGAAGAAAATAAGAGCTATTACACTCGACCCAATTTGAAAATTACTTTATATATATATATCTGTTTTATTCCCGGATTGATAAGTGGTAGTAAATATGCTTCAAAATTGCTGATTTTTTGGTGAAAGGGTCCTAGTAGGATTCTTCAGATACACTTTTTTTTTGTTTTTCGATCGGATTCAAAATGGCGGAGTTATACCGATTAATCGTTTTTGGGTAGGGATTTAAGGGTATATAAGTATGTGGGTTTTTCCCACCTTGATAAAATGGTAGTAAATATGCTTCAAAACAGCTGGAATTTTAGTGGAAGGGTCCTTGTAGGATGTCCCAGACACTGATATTTTCAGTTTTCGATTTTACACAAAATGGCGGGTCGTTTGATTCAAACCAAAATGGCAAAGTTAGAGCGAGGGAAATGCATTATTTCTCCCACTCATAAGCCCTTGTGCAGATTTTGAGCTATATCGTTCGAAAGGTAATTAAATTTACTACAATCCTGTGTAAAGGTATTTCAGGTACAGTCCCTGGAACAAGGAACAAAATTGATAGAAAGCTCCCGATAAATGATTTTTTCATTATCCGTGTAATGGTTTTTGCACAATTTCTCCCACTCATAAGCCCGTGTGCAATTTTTGAGCTATATCGTTCGAAAGGTAATTAAATTTACTACAATCCTGTGCAAAGGTAGGCCTACTTCAGGTACAGTTCCCGGAACAATGAAAACAATTGATAGAAAGCTCCCGATAAATTATTTTTTCATTATAAATGTAAGGGTTTTGCACAATTTCCCCCACTCATAAGCCCGTGTGCCGTTTTTGATCTATATCGTTCGAAAGGTAATTAAATTTACTACAATCCTGTGCAAAAGTAATTCAGGTACAGTCCCCGGAACAAGGAACAAAATTGATAGGAATCTCCCGATAAATGGTTTTTTAATTATCCATGTCAGGTTTTTGCACAATTTCTCCTACTCATAAGCCCGTGTGGAATTTTTGAGCTATATCGTTCAAAAGGTAATTAAATTTACTACAATCCTGTGCAAAGGTATTTCAGGTACAGTCCCCTGAACAAATAACAACATTTATAGAAATCCCCCGATAAATGATTTTTTCATTATAAATGTCAGGTTTTTGCGCGATTACTCCCACTCATAAGCCAGTGTGCACTTTTTTAGCTATATCGTTCGAAAGGTAATTAAATTTACTACAATCCTGTGCAAAGGTAATTCAGGTACAGTCGCCGGAACAAAGAACAAAATTGATACGAAGCTCCAAACAAATGATTTTGTCACTATCAGTGTAAGATTTTTGCACAATTTCTCCCACTCATAAGCCCGTGAGCAATTTTTGAGCTATATCGTTCGAAATGTAATTAAATTTACTACAATCCTGTACAACAAAGGTCATTCAGGTACAGTCCCCGGAACAAAGAACAAAACTGATAGAAATCTCCTGATAAATGTTTTTTGTATTAGCCTATCAATGTAAGGTAATTACGCAATTTCTCCCACTCATAAACCCAAGTGCAATTTGTGAGTTATATCATTCGAAAGACAATTAAATTTACTATAATCCAGTGCAAAGATATATTTGGAACAATTTCCGCAACAAGGAACAAAATGCATAGGAATCCTCATTATATAATACTAGTTATTCCCTGATAAGAAAATTCGGCTATAGTAATGCGGCAGTGCTGCTTACGGGTTTTTTTTTTTTGAAATGCTCGTATTGGATTCTTCTTTAATTTGCAGCAAATTGCGATTTGATACAATTAAAATTGCAAAAGTTATTAATAAAACGCTTTTTTTTATCAGCAGCAAGGTCATTCAATAAAAGTTTTTTTTAGTTTTTGACAAATATTTTGGGAATATATAAACAAAAAGTGTGGGCTTAATCTACATCAAAATACCCACCTTCTGTTGAAAACCGCATGTTCTTAGGCCAAACAGGGGCCACGAAATTTAAATGTTAATTAAAAAAGGGTTTTTTGTTAATAACTTTTTATTGCAACATTTAAATCTCGTTTATTTCAAACAACGCGGATGAAAATTCCTCGCAAAAAAGTATAGCTATTTGTTTGCTATCTATTATACTTTTTGAGTTATTTCCAAAAAACCCTAATTACATAAATTAGGGGCTTACTATTGAGTTCATTTGAAAGCGATTTATGAAAAAAATATCGGAGTTCGCACGTTTTGTCCACATTTGCCTTTTTTTTTAAGCACTCTGCAAATGGCCTAGTAAAACATAATAAAATGGAACAACAAAAGCTGGTGTGGGTTGGGCCACATCTGCTTCCCACAACAATGAAAATATTGCTAGGACACAGATTAGTGGTGCTATCTAGTTTACAAAATAGAAATGTTGTTTGGGCCAACTGTGCCTTTAAAGAATGATGTTAACTCAAATATTAATTTTTGTGGGATAGGCCACTAGTGCACACTCACTGCCTCAAATGTATATTTCCCCTCAATTTCCCCTTTTTGGGTCTTTCCCCTTTTTCTTCCCCTCTTGACCCCAATTTCCCCTCAAAAGGGGAATTTGCCCTCAATATGGAAACACTGCTTCACACTGCACAGCTTAGTTTTCGAGGAAACTAATGCTCTATCTCTCTCTCTCTCCCCCCCTCCCCCAGTCTCTCTTCTGCACTTCATTGAATCCGACACTCGTCGGCAAAAATAGCGCTCAGCGCTCCTAACGGCGGGCCACAAAAACACACTTTTATACCTGCTTTTTTGGGCTGAATTTTTAACATTGGAACTTTTCGTCTTATTGATATGTAGTCATTGCTTATACTTTGAAGGGGGTGATTATACTAAAATTTGTCTGTGTCTATCACGTTGATGTCGTTGGTACACACTACGCACACATCATTGAGGCTAGCTGCATATTGGGGCGATTTTTACGAGTGTGAGATGACATGAAGCGAGCTGCATGACAATCGCGCCTAACACGTTGTGTTGAGGAACATATATTGCTACGCAGTTGCTCCCAACTCTCGCCCAGTAGACACGTGTATTTTACTTCATTTTATTTTTTAGGATGTTTAAATTGAATGATTCACGGATAAAACTATGTTCATTAGATCTAACCTAATTTAAAATGACTACAGAATCACCAGAATTACTTACTGTTTTTACTAACTACTTTCGGATGAACCGAAACTCACAGAAGTGCATGGGATGAAACATATTAGGCCTATAAGCTCTTGCTATGTTAAATACCTTAAACATTTTCACTTTTTAGTTTATGACTTTATAAAGAAATATTTTTCAAAATTTTTATGGGGTTAATGTCAAACGTCAAATATTTTATGAAAAATTATTTCATATTAAAATGCAGATAACATAATAAAACACAGTTTTAATTTATTAACAAAAAATATAAATTAAACAATTCAGTTGACATATTATACATTTATTAAACATTATTTTATAAAAAATTACTAATTTTTAAATGTTTATTGAAAATTCAACTTTATTATTCAAGTCAATTCAATTCTATTTTCAACATTTTTTAAAACTAATTAGGCCTTTATAAGCTTTTTCTGGACCAACATATGAATAATGTGATAATAGAAAATGCACATCTGGGCACCAAAACCTTTGAGGCACAGTAGAGTACTAAACTCGTAAGACGCGAGAAACTGTGTGACTGCCACTGTGCCACATGTCTGTCGCGCTGCGAAGCGTCACGTTACCCATATGAGCTAATCCATTCATTTACGTATGATACAAAAAGTCGCGCTGTGTCCACGTAGCGTCAAACGTGTGGGACAAGCGTCAAACGCGTCCCAATATTCGTCTAGCCTAACACCTGGTAGTTATACATTTACATCAATGAAATACATTGGGGGAGCAAATAGTTCGGTTATTAATTACGGTATTAAAGTTTAGCAGGCATTATTGTTAAAATCTATAATTATTAATTACTTTTTTGGACTTATGATCCGTGGTTATATTATTTATGGAACAGTTTTATTAAGATATCTTAATGAAATATTGTTCATTGTAAAATTTATTTTGATGATAATGTGCTACATTCTATTTTTTTAATTCCTTTATATATTTTTTATGTGCCCGGGTCGTGGCGCCCTTTGACATGGCGTGCCCCCCAGCACCGGAGGGGGGGGGGGTTGCGGGGGTGATATTTACGCCACTGTACAAGAGCATTTTTTTGTTTTTTTGGTTTTAGATAACTCATTTCTACCTATTGATAGGTCTATAATTTCTAGAAAAAATGTACTGAGCCGATTTTCATGCAGTTCATGAAAGATAATGTTGTCATTATTATACAAAAATTATGATATATCATTTTAATTCCATCGTTATTTACAAGGGTACTTTTTGGGTTTTAGATTGCAACTCTATTGATACCTATTTCTAGAGATTCATTTTGCCCTTGGATTTTTTTACTAACTCATCTGAAACAGTCGATCTTGCTCAGGAGGCCTTTTTACCTAGTACGTTACACTAACAATTTCTTTCAAATGGTTTTGAATAAAAAACAAATCAATAATTAATCCATGTTAAAAGATTTGTGGCTGCTCTTTTATCTCCCAAAGTGAGCTAATAAGATTTTATTCTGCGCAAAAAAACATATTATTTACTATTTGTTTGAGGTTCAAGTTAGTATTACTTTATAACAGAGTGAACATTGGGAAAACTAGACAGGTAGATTATAATTCTGATGTTACACAAATCAAATATTTTTGTGATTTAAATTTTTTTTAATTATCTTTGTAGTGTAGATAAATTTATCCACTTGGCTCAGACAATGCATATGTAATTATTTATTGTTAAATAAATAAATAAAATACTTTTTTTAAGTGCTCGCTTTTATCTTTTTTATTCGTTTCCATAATGATGAAAGCCAGTTTGACATTTAATTCAGGTAGGCCTACTGTATTTCTGAACTAAACACCAAATGTGCCTAATTATTTTGTGTCTTTGTTCTTTTAAGTTTGTGTTTGTTAATGAATGTATAAATTGTATGTGAATTCTGTGTTCACTGATGCCCAAAAAATTGTAAACAGAACTAAAAAAAGAAACAACAAATTTATTAAAGAATACCTATCCAAATAGAAAAAATCGTCCATTGATTTCAAAACAGAAGTTTGGAATTGAACCAAAACAGTGCAGATTGTTATACAAAATAATCTTGTACATGTCAAGACATAAATATATACTAATAATATCAAGGTTATTGTATTTTGCAGCTGGTCTAGTTGTAAAGAAAGAGAATGACAAAGAACGTAAAAAGAGTAAGACAAATACATTTCTTAATGAAACAAAGCCTTTCATCTTAAAAAAGTTAGAAGATATTGCTAAAGAAAATGGAGGCTTTCTAGCTAATAAGAAGGTAAACATATAGATCTACTTTCTATATAATTAATTGTTTAACTAATTCAATGGTACTAGAGGAAAGCAATAGCTAATAAGAAGGTTAACATATAAGGAGTCTACGTTCTAACTTTAGTAACTTTCTATATAATTAATTGTCGAAAAATTCAATGGTACTAGAGGAAAGCTATAGCTAAAAAGAAGGTAAACATATAGGTATAATTTCTATATCATTAATTACCTAACCAATTTAATGGTATTAGAGGAAAGCTATAGCTAATAAGAAGGTAAACATATATATCAAAGCCCACTAAAGAATACAGTTGAGGGACGGGCTTGTGTTCACTGAGACCTTGAACGCTCCAATGGCCGTAGTGCGACGTTGTCACGTTCTTCCCACGCTTCTAACTGACTGCGGCTGACTCAAAGCATTTATAATTCTTTAAACTGTGCGATCAAGCCTCGAGCGGTAAATACCAGGAGTGTTCGAGGCTAGTAGATATGGCAACGCTGCGCGCCCATCCTATTGGCCGCCTCACAACGGTATTCTTTAGTGGGCTTTGATATAGGTCTACTTCCTATATAATTAATTGTCGAACCAATTCAATTTTAATAGAGCAAATCTATAGCTAATATAAGTAGATAAATATATAAGGGGTTTACTTTCTATATAATTAATTGTCTAACCAATTCAATGATACAAGAGAAATGCTACAGCTAATAAGAAGGTAAACATAAAGGTCTACTTTCTATATAATTAATTGTCTAACTAATTCAATGGTACTAGAGGAAAGCTATTGCTATAAAAGCTTTCTTAAAGCAATAATTGCTTAAATATTTGTGGCTTTCCATCTTCTTTCTATATTTTTTATATTTCTGCTTGTTTGAGGACAATGAGCATGTTGTTTTTTTTACCTAGTTCTTCAAAATTTGAGCAAAGCAATAGTTTTTTAAATATATGTTATAATACTTAATTGACAATAATTTTATTTATCTTGTTCACTAATTTAAGCAATAAATATATGTAATATGTTTGTTATTTTAAAGGAACATATCTAAATATTTGATTAACAATTAGCAAGTTCTTGAGGTTTTTTGAATTTGAAATATAAATTGAGCTAGATATCATCTTTGGAATACTATAATTCATTAAATTGGAGACTTAGTTTTATTTCCATAGTAAGAATTGAGCTATTAGTTTATTGAAACTACTTATAGAATTCCTTGCGACAGGTAGCTTTAAGACTTTTAAATGAGAATCTTCTAAAAGGAAGAGTTTTTTGAAGAAATTTTTAATTTCGCCATATGATTTACACTTAAATCATCTTATAAAATATTATCTCGTAAGAGTATTGTTACAGACTACATATTTTACTTTGTTTCTTCATTTTAACACGTTCACTACAGAATGTCGCATATATGCGTTGCTAAGTTCACTACCATAGACTATAATGTGACATTCTCGCCACAGACCATGAGTAGGACTTTGTTCAAATGAGTTAATATTATACTTTTTAATAAAATAAAAGGTATATTCAAGCAATTAATATTTGTTTTTTACTGTTTTCAGATTTTTCAAATTGTTGCATAGCCTATATCCATGATTACATATCAACAAGACGAAAAGTGCCAATGTTAAAAATTCAGACCAGTGAAGCAGGTCTAAAAGTGTGTTTGCCCCATCGGCTGCTATGATTCGACGGTCACGGTTACATGATAGTCGGACCTCTCTGTCCTCCTCTTTTCATCCTTGTTCCACACACCCCCTGAGAGCCCCTAGCGATTGATGTGTGCAAACTTACTTTTATAACTACTTTCCTGGTCTGAATCCTACCCATTTGTATTTGTCTCATTGATATGTAGTCATTGCATATATGCAACGTTTAAACTATGTCATGAAACGTAGTGAGTTTTTTTGTTACAGTCCAAGTGTCTGTTATATGAGATACTGCAGCTCTAATTATTTATAATAGTTCTAAAATATGTTTTAACATAATAACACATTTTTTTTAAAGACAAATTTTAACTGAACAAATTTAGCCTTATTTTAAAATATTGAAAACGTATACACCCTATGTCAAACATAACATGTTGAAAACATATGCAAAAATATAACATAGATTGAACTTACTGGTATAAATAAAAGGAGTTTCACACAAAAGTGTCTATTTTTTCATTAGTGGACCTTCAAATTGAATAAATTTTGCAAAAATAAAAAAATAAATAACAATGGACATCACTAAAAGTCAAAATTGAAGACCAAGAGCGACATATAAGCAGCAGACATTCCTACATACTGATACTAATAAATCAGGTCTTTAAAATAGACTAGAACTTCAAAATTAGCTACTGAATAATAAAATAATACTGCCACAAGTATGCGATATCAGTCTATTTCAATTACACCAGGCGTTGCACATTTGCAGCATCAGTATAAATAAATAAATAAAAATTGTTGATGTTAGTAATGTTAGTTCATTTTAATAACAATATCCTCAAAAAAACAAAACTATGTTGTTAAATTAATATTACTGTTGACAGTTATCATGGGCAGATGTAATGTTTGCTTCTCACGTTGAAGTCTTTATCGATATGGTCGAGTCCGAAATTGACTTTTTGGAAGGTTATCCAACACTGAAAGCTCTCCAAGACAAAGTTTTTGCACTTCCCAAGATCAAGGAGTATGTTCAAAAACGACCAGATGCACCAGGTGTTTACGATTACTACCCTGACGGAATGTAATGTCATATAATATTAAGGGAGGTTGTTACTATAAATGTGAGTGTCTATCGTTAAGGCTTGAGAAAATTAAAATATTCTTCTTTTGGTTGTAAACAAGAAATAAATTTATCATCTTTAATTTGTTCATAATACCGTTTTCTCCACATTGTTTATTTAAAATTACTGTTTGGAACGCATAGCCTAATATTAATATTGTTTAAAAATTACATAGATTCTCCTGTTTAACATTTATAGTTTATTTTGTTGTAATTCTACAAAACTAAGACAAGTTAGTAGTTTAATTGAATGTTTAGTAATAAATACTACATTGATTTCATTTGCTTATGAGTTTTATTCAATCCAATTGTTGACAAAAAATGTTCAAACCCAGCACCCACTTATAAACTGTGAATTGTATACGTATAGTTTCAATTTAAAATGATTAGAGAATTGGAATACATTAGTGATGTAAATATTCGGATGATAATGATAATCAGAATCAAGTTACTAATATAATCGGAATAATCATCCGATTTCGAACAAACTCAACCCAACTGTCCTATCTGTGTTCATTAATAACTGATGGAAACTAACATATGCGAGAAGGCTGACCCGCTCGTCCAAGCTTACCTTATTTCTGAACAAACAAAGACATTTCTATTAGTAGTATGTTAACTATTAAGTTAGCAATCAAAAAAATTTTGCTGAAAAAAGAGTAAATCAAATCGTAATATTAGTTTCGTCTAAGACTGGAACAGAATAACCGAATACTGTATATTAAAACGCTAGAAATTTTATAGTGTGGATTCCGCTAAAATAATATAGCTCAGTAAATAAAGGCCGAAAATCGCCATTTGTCGCAACAAATTAGGGGAAAACTGAATTTTTTATATGTGATAGACCCTCATGAGACATGTATTTTCTCAAAAGTCCCTGCCTCTCCCCCTTGTGCTTCCCCCTCCACAACCTTTGAAGTTTACAAATGCAGAGCTTCACAAGATTGCTTACAAGTTCGTTAATACTCATCGTAGCGAATTAATTTTTTGTAAATTTGTTCCTTGATCCATATTAAACATATTTTGTTTTTATAAATTTTTCGATAAGTTAATATTAAAGGACCTATTAAACAACAAACACCAAAAAAATGATTTCTCAATGCATATAAATTTACTTTAATAACTATATTTTTTTAATTATTTAAAATAAACAAAAATGTTTCAAATAAAACTTGTAGTATGTATCTTTAGCTTTAATATGACGTGGATAATTACTTGTTTAAATTTATCACTTGCTCTTGGGACGTTGTCAAAGAGAGCGCTTGCACGCCGCTCCAGTGGTCAGACGCAGGTTTTTTAACCGCTTCACATGGATATATTATGTACAATGGATGTTGCAATATAATTTTAGTAAATGTGTGAGCAAAAATACTGTTTGTATATAATGTAGGCTATTGTAAGTTTAGGTTTAGATTGTAAGTATATTAGGTAAGTTTTTTTATTACATTTATATAGGCCTATATAATTTATTGGTTACCCATTTAATTCAAATAATTCCAATAACAAATGTATTGGAAGCTTAATTAATACTTGTATTAGCTATTTACAGTTTCGTTTTTACTTAGTGTGCTTTTACAAAAACAAACCTTCAATAAGTCAACACGCAAATTTTATTTCGAATACCAATTTTGGTTCGGGGGGGGGGGGGGGGGCTAACCCTACTCTATTGAATAAAATAAATAGGGCTTTCCATTATCCACCACCTATGGAACCTTTATTGACAAAAAACTTTATTGACTGGGCTAATAAGTGTATAGTTTATTGGAAAACATATTTCCATCTTTTTTAATATTACAGAATTTGGGTTCATTTAGTTTGTTCTATAATATACTAATACTTACTTGTTTTCATATGATTTATAAATTGAAATAAAAATAAAAACCTCTTTAAAATGTTTATATTTGTTTTATGACATCCGCATTTTTTATGTTTAACGTTTTTAAATGAACGACATAAATGTTATCATTTAAATTAAGTTTTTTTTTGTATTAACGTTTCGATTTTATTCTCTGGCACACAATTTGGTTTTTGTTTTACAATATTTGTACTAACATTTCTCAGAATTGACAATATTTTACTAAAACGAAATAAATAATAATAATAAAATATATGTAGTGATTATTTCACAATCATGATGTAATATACGGTATATTATTTATATTTTGTCAAATATAGTCAGTATTTGTTCTTTACCTTTTATGTGGCTACATGTTTCACTGCCACAGGCAGCATCATCAGGCCAGCTATTTATATGTACATTTAAACACTTATATATACACAACACATAAAGTTACACATATTTTCGTACATTTTTTGTACACGTCACATAAATAAATAGGTTTGTTCAGATTTGCTACACTTAAGAGGTACCTCATTC
>JAGFPH010003413.1:57739-73776 GCA_018207615.1 Philaenus spumarius | reverse complement strand
CGCCTGTTTATGGATAGACAATATCAGGTACAGGTACAACTAGTAGTTTTTTTGTATAGGGCGCCATCCTTTTGAAATCGGCGCCCTTTGGTTTCAGTGAAAAATTGGCCCTCCTAAAGACGAGACTGCCGTACATTTTATTATTATTATTAGGGGGTTTGTGTGATCCACTACCGGGACCCACTGCACCTAAACCATGAGGTCCTCTGTGCCCCATGTCCAGGCAGCAGTTCACATCAAACCCGCCCTTTTTGCGAAACGAAGGAGTCCATGGGGGCCTTCTTCTCGTATATAACTGGTGTCAGGGCATCCTTGTCCCAGGTATTTCTGCCTCATTGATGCGAGGGCATCACATTCGCATAGAACGTGGAAAGAAGTTTCCTCCTTCTCTCCACACCTTCGACATAATGGTTGTTCTCCAGCCCCATTAGGTGAGATGCCTCCTAAGAGAGTTGTGTACCATCAGTAGACCGACCAACAACCTCACTTCCGGCCTGCCAAGACCCAGCAGCATTCTGCCTAGGTGTCCATCCAGGCCTTCAATGAAGTCGTGTGCCTGTCTCTGACCTCTTACCGTCTCTCTCCATCTACGCAAGTGTCCTGATTGAACATTTTTTCTTACGCTTTCTTTCCCATAGCCTCTTGATATTCCTATCATTGGTTCTGGGCCCATCGGTGGAGTTTCTGCTCCTCTCTTAGCCAGTTTATCTGCTATTTCATTTCCTTCCACTCCTTCATGTCCAGGGACCCAAACAAGTCTTACTTGCCTACTGCTTGACAACTTATCCAGCAGTAATTAGCATTCCCAGACCAGTTTTGATGTTGTTCTTCTAGCTATTACAAACTGGCCTTTATATCCGCCTGACTATCAGAACATATCACAACATCTGTGCTCATGTTTCCTGATTCCAGTATTCGTTTTACGCATGCAAGTATTGCGTATATCTCCGTTTGGAAGACCGTAGAGTATAGTCCCAGCGATGTAGAGTATCTTCCCTGGGTATAAGGTCCTTTATGCATGTACATTCCGGCTCCCGTACCTTTGTCTGTTTTTGACCCGTCCGTGAACCAGATTTGTCCATTTCCAAGATCTACTTGTTTCCGTAGCCACTCTTCCCGAGCCGGAAAAATAGCCTCTAATTTTCTAATGAAATTATACTTAGGAGTCATGTAGTCCGTACCGGCTTGCAGCATCGGATCCCACTCCAGTATTTTGTTCAGACACTCACCATGTCCATTTCTTGCAAGAGATGTTGACCAACTCCCTCCTGTGTTTAATCTCATTGCGGCCTTACTAGCCTCCCCCTGTACCATGAGGTCCAGAGGTGGGAGGTCCAACACGATTTCCATGGCCGTTGTGGGAGTAGTTCTCATGGCCCCCGTGATTCCAAGGCAGGCCATCCGCTGTACTTTATTAAGTTCTCTTTTTGCCCATTCCTTCCTGGTAGCGGGCCACCAGACTATAGAGGCAAAAGTTAGAGACGGTCTTCTTATAGTAACATAGAGCCAGTTCATCATCTGGGGCCGTAGCCCCCATGAGGTTTTAATCGCTCTCCTACATGCCCAGAAAGCGTTACACGCTTTTGCTGCCATTCTTCTTATGTGTTCACCCCAGACCAGCTTGGTGTCTAGGGTGACACCTAAGTATTTTGTTGTTTCGGAGCATGTAAGTCTTTGTCCCAGTAGACTGGGCATGTACAGACCATCCGTCCGACGTTTCCTAGTAAAGAGAATGAGATCTGTTTTCCCTAGGTTTACAGTTAGACCCATTCTCTCACACCAGCGTTCCGACCATCGGAGTTAGCTTTGGACGATGTCAGATACAGTCCCTGGGAATTTACCTATTCCCAGAATGCATATGTCGTCCGCATAACCGTGGGTATAAACTCCTCTCTCATTTAGTCCCACAAGCAGATTATCCACTACCATAGGCCATAAGAGGGGTGAAAGAACTCCCCCTTGGGGGCATCCATGCGCAACCTCAATTCTAATTTCACTACTGTTTAATTGTGAGATCGCCATTCTATTTTCAAGGTAAGCTTTTATCCAGCGGGTGATGGTGTATTCTACCCCCGCTTGATTAATGCGTCTGTCATGGATCTGAAGGAGGTATTATTAAACGCCCCTTCGATGTCCACAAAAACTCCCATCGCAAGTTCTTTCTGCTCCAGCTGGCTACCAGTTGGTGGAGAGCTGTTTCAACAGATTTGCCTGCAATGTATGCATGTTGATTTTTATGAAAAGGATTTGCAGCCACTGATCCATCCCTTATGTATCTATCTATCAGTCTTCCCAACGTTTTAAGTAGGAATGATGTTAAACTAATAGGTTGAAAGTCTTTTGGGTTGCTGTAAGTTCCTTTCCCTGGTTTAGGGATGTAAACTACTTTCGCTAATCTCCATGACCTAGGTATGTGTCCTAGAGCAAGAGATGCCCTGAATACTTTTATTAGCCATGGCAACAGCTTATATTACTATTGCAACACGTGCTCATTACTAGGGAAGGATGCTACTGTTGTAGACGAAGATACAGAATCTGATAAATTTTTAACAGAAGAAATAAACAAACAATTATGTGATGAAGTAAAAAGTTTAAACTTTTTACTGAATAACCTAAATGATGAGCTAACTGAATCAAGAGCTAATTCTCAAGAATTAAGAAACAGAAATGCTGTTCTGGAAAATATGATACTTGAAAGGGAAGAAAAGATAATACATCTGGAAAATAAGGTGGATATGTTAAAACTGTTAAAAGTACAAGTGGAAAAACAGTATAATATTAAAGAAGCTATTTTAGAAAATAAAAATTCAGTTTCAAAAAGAAGAAGCTTGCCTTTGACTTTTAATGTACAGATTCAAAATGTTTTTTCTCCTCTATCAGAAAATGAGCCTGACGGTGAGATAAATTTAAGTAAGAAAAATACTTCTGACGATGAAATACAAAAGAAACATGTTTGGGAAAATGTGAAAACAAGAAGAAAGAAAGTACATAACCTTGAAGGAAGAGAAAATCAACAGAGTTGTAGAAAAAGTGCAAAGATCTCAAAACTTCATGAAGAGAATAAAAGACAGAGTAGTAATTGTAAGCAAATGCATTTATTTTTTCTTTGAAAAAACATAAAGTCGTTGTTGTAGGCGATAGTCATGCCAGAGGTTTTGGGGAACTATTACAAGAGAGAGTTGGAAATAAAATGGCTGTATCAAGTTTCTTCAAGCCAAACGCTCAAATGAAAAATGTCCTTCAAGATATAAACTCAGACATTTGTAATCTTAATAAAAACGATTTTGTAGTTGTATTGGGAGGGTCAAATGATTTTTGTAAAGGGACATCAATGGAGGCTTTGAGATGTGTGGCTCAGACTCTGGAGTCTACAGCCAATACAAATGTAATACAAATAATAGCAGTTCCGTATGATTTTTATGATGAATCAAAAAATGCTGCTATTTATAAACATAACCTAAAATTGCATTCTCTTGCTTTGTCTTTCAATCATGTAAAGTTGTTAAATTTGTCTTTATTACGTAGAAGTAGTTTTACATCTCATGGCCTTCATCTTAACAAATTTGGAAAAACAAGTGTCTGTAAAGCAATAATGAACCATATCTTTAATAAAATTTCACATGATGGTTTTTTAGGATAGTTAATGATAGGAAAAATAATATACCCAATTATACTGTACAAAAGCGTAGCATGTATGTGGGGGACACCGCATCGGCTATTTCATTGGACAAACAAGTACGTTTAAGTATTGTGCATCAAAATACACAAATTGCAACCAATAAAATAGATGAACTTAATCTGTTTTGTCATGAACAAAAGCCTCTTATTTTATTGTAACTGAACATGGCTTCAGTAAGGATAATATTGATTGTTTTAATTTAAAGAACTATAATTTAGGCAATAGTTTCAGCAGAACTCATCAAAAGGTGGTGGAGTGGCTATCTTTGTTGATAATAAAATACATGTTTTGCCAATCTTTGTTGAGGAAAATATTTCGTCTGAAAAAGACTTTGAAGTCACTGGAGTCAAGATAAAAAGTAATAATGCGGAGTTGATTATTGTGGGCCTCTATCGGTGTCCTAGTGGTAATATAGAAATTTTTTTTTAATCTTTTTGATTTGTTCTTGCGGAAACTGTACTTAAAAAACATAAGTTTGTTATTTGTGGAGATTTTAATATGATGTTCTTGCTAACTCGGTGAGCAGGAACAGGTTACAAGACCTTCTATCAACATACTGTTTGAAGTGATGTGTGGACTCTCCCACAAGGGTGATTGGTTCCTCGGCAACAGCGATTGACAATGTAATATCTAATGTATTGGAAAGTAATATTATAACAGTTAAAATTTTAGATACGGGAATCGCTGACCACTATGCACAAGAGATTGAACTTCTTAATCACAGTCTAATTTTTTCAAAATCCATATTTAGAGAGGTCAGAGAATACGGGCATGAGAATATTCGTTTATTAAAATTTCTTTTAAGAAAGGAAAGTTGGGAAAATCTCGACTCCATAGTAAATATAGATGACCAATTTGATTATTTTCTGGAAACATTTATGTTTTTTGTTAATATTGCTTGCCCTTTTAAAAAAATTAGAGTCGGCGTAAGACAGAAGAAATCAGACTGGATGACTAAGGGAATTCTTGTTTCAAGAAATAAACTAAATTTGTACTATGGAATGTATAAAAACTCAAGTAACTTTGAATTTAAGGAATTTTATAAAAATTATAAACGAATTTATAGGAGGGTCATTGTAGCAGCAAAGTCTTACGAAATCTCAAAAGAAATTTATAATTCAGATAATATTAGTAAAACTTCATGGAAGATTATTAATGAATTTAGAGGCAAAAGTCATAAAACGGAAACTACGACATTAAACATTGAAGGAACAAATTACTCTGATCCATCTTGTGTTTCTAATTTGTTTAATATATTTTTTACAAATGTTATACCTAAAAGTAAGTCCCTGAACTCTGTGCCTGTGCATGTTGAAAATAGAGAATCCTCACTATTTCTCTCGCCTGTGTCAGTGGAGGAGGTTTTTAAAGTGATACAAAAGTTAAAAAACAGTAAAACTACTGATATTAGAGGCATTTCTTCCTGGCTCATTAAACTGTGTGCGGAGGAACGTGCCAAGCCTTTACAGGCTTTGGTTAACTCCTCTTTTTCTGGTGGTTTATTTCTATCCAAATTAAGAGACACCAAAGTTCTCCCCTTATTCAAAAGAGGTCACAAGGAGGACATTCATAATTATAGGCCTATCTCTATACTTCCAGTGTTCAGCAAAGTGTATGAAAAGCTTTTTCTGACACAACTTTTGAATTACATAATCAAATTTGATATCCTTTTTGATGGTCAGTATGGTTTCAGAAGAAAAAATCTACCATAGACGCTATAGTAAATTTGATCAAGTTTGTAGTGAAAGGTCTTAATAATAAAAATGAGGTTATGAATGTTTTTTTGGATCTTTCTAAGGCTTTTGACTGTGTAGATCTAAATTTGTTATTAATGAAGTGTGAAAGACTTGGCATTAGGGGACTGCCACTTCAATGGCTAAAATCATTCATATGCAACAGGACACAACGTGTTACTGTAGCAGGAAAATTATCGGAACTGGCAAATAGTGATTATGGGGTACCCCAAGGGTCAGTTCTTGGGCCAGTATTATTTCTAATTTATATAAATGATCTATCAAGAGCAGTTAATGTGGATAAGTTGATTCAGTTTGCTGATGATACTACTTTAACCTTTCAAGACAAAACTACAGACATTCTTGAGCAAAAGGCCTTCTTACAGGTCAATGCTACAAGTCAGTATTTAGCCGAAAATAACCTGTGTATTAATAAAGATAAAACAAAATTTATGAATTTCAGCTTAAAATCAAACCCTTATCAGACACTTAGTGTCTTACTAGAAGACAGAGAGCTTGAAGAGACTAACTCAATGAAGTTCTTACGTCTCATTATTGACAGTCAATTGATATGGAATGGTCATATTGAGAGTATTAGTGCAAGGGTTAGTTCTGGAATTTTTGCATTACGGAAGTTAAGAGAATATTCTGAGACTTCCTTACTCTTGATATCCTACTATGGCCTAATTTACCCATATTTGAATAATGGAATCCTACTCTGGGGAAGCTCCACAATCCAAAATATGAGAAGGGTCTTTACTCTCAAAAAAAAAAACTATTAGGCTTATAGCAGGATTGAGGAACCAACAATCATGCAAACATTATTTTAAAGAATACATAATACTCACACTTCCAAGTTTGTACATACTGGAAGTAATTCTTTATTTCAAGTTTAAGTATAAGCATACCCAGAATAAGGACATTCATGCAGAAATGCCTCCAAGTATCGAGCAAACCAGCACAGGATTGGTCTGTATACAAAACTGCCGACACAGATGGGGCAATACTCAGTAATAAACTTCCCCAAAAATTATTACAATTGGGATCATATAAATCTCTTAAATATAGTCTTAGGAGATTGCTGTTGTCGGGGTCTTTTTACTCGGTGGAAGAGTTTCTACAATATGATTTTGGTAGCTCTGTCTGAGGGGGTGTCCTTTGCATCACTGTTGTGCTGGATAAACTATAGTGAGCTCTCGGGCATCTTGTTTTAGCTAAGTAATTTTAAATGTATTTATTTTTATTTCAATTATGTATTTGTTGTGTGAATTACTGTGTTATACTGTAGAGATTTGTAATTTTTAAGTGTTGATGTTATGTAAAGTTGACTAGAAGTATAATTTATAAATAGTTTTATGTGGACTCTTGCTATGCAAATAGTTTGTAAGAAAGCATTAGAAATAAATGAAATGAAAAATGAAATCTCCGCCCCTCTGAAGAAGAGCTGGGAATATTCCATCTGGTCCCGCACTTTAAAAGGGTCAAAGGATTTTATTGCCCATTTGACCCTGTTACCAGTTATTATTTTCTTTGCCATTTCCCAGTCAACCTTCCCTGTCACATCCGGGATGTTTTCTTCCAGCAATGTAACAGTTTCAGCAGTTCCTGGGAAATGTGTTGTTGATAGATACCTCAGGGTATCTTCTTCCGTTTCCGTCATTTCCCCTGATGGAAGCTTGAGGGGACCGAGTCTTCCTACCGGGTCTCTGACAAGTACCAATATCCCAAAAGACTTAAATAATAAAAATAAAAAATAAAACAAATTATAGAGATTCTATATTCACAGCAAGTTGGTTAAGAAGAAATCTTTGCTCTGGAACACAGTTAAAAGATTACAACTGATACTAGTAACACCACTGAAGAGTTATTTACAATCCCAAAATAATTTGTCACATACCAAAGTGATTGTAATTTAAATATCTAGGGCGCTATGAGATAAGAAATTTTGTATGTAGTTTTTTATTTGCTTTATGAGTAAAAAATTAATACTAAAAACAAATATTTTTTTACAAAAAAAGGTTTGTTTTTTTAGACTTTAATTTTCACAGTTCCCTTAGTAAATTAGTTCTTAAAACTCAGTTAAATTTTCAATGCTTTAGGAGGAAAGATTAAATGGTAATTTACGTTTAAATGAAGTAATGTTATGTCGGTCGTTATGCGCCGAACGGCATGTTTATCGGGCATTCGTAGTTCTCTAGTTGACCGAGAGAAGAGAAGCGCTAGAGTCGTCGCGGTGGCACTGTTAGGCTCCAAGGACTCTTAATTCTTATTTAAACTATAAAGGAAGCACAGTGTTTTCTGTCTCAAGGTTCGTAATTTAAATTGGCTCTGGCATAAAAGCCCAACGCTTAGTACCTGTGTAAATGTTATCGCACAGATAAGATCTGTTATCCAGTTCAAGGTTCTTGTAGCCTATATATGACATTGTGACTCATTCGCAGTTCGCACGCAGTCAGAATTAAGGTGCGTATAACCACAATAATAGTCTGTAGTATAACTATAACTACACATTGGCGCCGCGCAACCCAACAAGTTCCTCTCCTATCTCCACTCAGTGTAATCAAGCCAGTTGGGATATACCGTAGTCATACCCTACAAAGAAATACAAATATTTTTCCTTACAATTATTATTTATTTCTTATTGCCTGATTATTTTTGCAATCTTTCTGTCTATAGCCCTAAACATAAAAATGGCTCCAAAATACAAGCTTACATATTTTACCATACAAGGAATTGGAGAATCGATTAGATTTCTTCTGTCATATATGAGAGAAAACTTTGAAGACAACCGCATACCAGCAAAGGAATGTTGGCTAGAATTGAAATCAAGTAAGTTCTAAAGTATGTGATTCGTTTTAGATTTTATTGACTCACTGAATATTTATGTCAATATATTGTTGGGTAGAAGAATCTGCCACTTTTAATCATTAAGTAAGCAGACAATTTTGGTTCTCTGCAAATGGTTTAAAGTTGAAGAAAAGTAAAACTAAATTAATTAAATTTTGTTTATACAAATCATAAAACAAAATGTAAATTATTAACAACTTAAAAATAATTATTGGACTAAAACATAAACAAGAAATTACATATATTATAGCTTTCTTTAGAAAAAAGCACAAAATTTAACTTGTTTTACACTTTGTGCTATTTTATATACTTCCAGATCTGTTACTGTTTGACTGAGATGTAAAATAATGTCATTCCCATTTACGAAAACTAGGTAAACATTTTTGTATTGAAAAGTAAATTATAAGTATAATCTACAATTTAAAATGCTGGCAATCTTGTAAATATGTATGAAATATATGTTTAACTCTTTTCTGTGTTTATTTGTAAGATATTCTTTTTTACAAATAATTATAATATTGGTGTCTACAGCACAAGCATAGATATTTTACAAGCTGTTCGAGAATGGGATGCGGAGCAGTTCGCAAATTGTGTAACAGATTACCTAACAAAGTTAAAACTTACTGTATTTAGCAGGCATTTTAATTGGTGGAAGGGTAACTCCAATTATTGTAAACAGCTTATTATAAATTGTTGATTTATTTCTACTTTTATTTTTAGTATATTCATACATAGCATGTACAAAGTAAAATGTAATATGAAATTGCTGACTTAAAATAAGCATAATTTTTAACCACACAGTTCCTACATGTAAGTGCGAGGAACTAGTTGAATGATTTTTATATCCTAATTATTATTAGGCTAATTCTACAAATTACGACGACATCGGTGCTACCCCTGGTGTAAGATTTTCCAGGTACGATTTGAAGATTAATTAATAGATTATATAGGAATATATTAGATGTTTTTAATAATCTTTTTTATTACAGGTATTGTATTGTTTGTAGCATTCGTTTAAAGTTATTTAAAATAACAATTTATTAAGTATGCATTTTTGTTATAATTGTTTTTATCTATTAATAAACGTGTTGTTTGTTTATATATGTTCGGAACGAATAAAACCACTAAAGATATTGCAAGTATTTTACATATTGTACTTATTTGACATTAATTGCAATATTATTATTAATAAGTTTCGATCATTTTCGACCGAACCTATATGATATTAAAGTGTCACTCTTTAATTTAAATAAAAGGCCTAGATGGAAATTCCTTAATGTTGTTTTTAAATAGTTTGTTTTTTAAATGATGTATTTATGATGTACATCTAATTAATCAGTCTGTGATTTTTCAAGGGGGCTAGTAGTTGTATACATTTACCGAGTTAAAAATCCCCCTCAGCATAGATAAAGTCTGTTGTTTTTAAATTAGTATTTTTTAAATGATGTGTTTCTGATGCCTATCTAATTAATCTCCCTGTGATTTTTCATAGGGCTTACTAGTAAATATGTACTTTTTATTCACAATGTTATAATATTTTTTATATTATTGGACAACATAAATGATTACAGCTGCATTGCTGCCATTTTTATACCAGATAGGGCTAAAGTATATTATTAACCCTTTGACTAGTGGGTTATCGAACAGCAAACGAGCCCCAAAAAGTGAGTTTTTTAAGAAAGCTTAAAATGTATTATTTTGTTGTAATATGTTTATAAACAATATAAAAAACTACTTTCACTATAAAAAACGTTTTTTAAATTATATTTTTAGTTTTTTTTTGCTTTTTTTAGATTTTTTGAAATTTTGGTTTTTTAATTATATTTATGTATAAATAAGCCAACCTAATACCTGGACCTATGACGATTCCAATTTTTTTCATATTTATTACAGCTTACTGATGTAATAAACATGGGCATAGGTGAGGGTTGAAGTAAAGAATAGATGTGTTTAAATTGTATTATTTATTTGTTTAAACATACATTTAAGATATTTACATATATTCTCCATCTGAGTATTGTTATCATCAGTGTTGCCAACGCCAGAAAAATATCCCTACAACTTACTTGATCCTACATCACTGTTACTTTTGTATTTTTTTGTATAATTGTATTTTGTATATTTTTCCGGTGTAGTGGTTAAGGAAAGCTTTAAAATGATGCCTCATTCATGTAATTTGATGATGTATTAAGGAAGTTATGGTGTACCGACAAAAAAATGGCCTTGAGAAATAATATATGTGATTTTAAAAGGAGTAAAGGGATAGTAAAAAGTAATATCGATGTGGGAAGTAGTTCATTGTTTTAATGTGTGCATTAATTTGTTTCGGATGTTTGATATTACAAAAATACCGCTAAATAGATTGGTAAAAAAAGCAAACAGTTTAATTCAAGACATTTATACTCAGAATATATCCTGCCAATTAATTACAATAACTATTCCCAGACCCATTCAATTCTACATGACACCTCCCCCTACAACCTTTGGAAAAAATTTCCAATTGCACAAGAAAAATAATTTCTAATCCACAGTCCTTTTTGACTGATCACAGAATGTTACTTCTTTTATTTCTATGAAGACTGCCTTGAACATATATGATGGTATTCTGTTCATTGTAAGAAACAGAATGAAAACTTCTATTGTTTTTCTTGATTTTAGCCTCCTAATAGTGTCTGCATAACATTTTTTAAACATTTTGAGTTTATTTTAATAGCAAACAAAAGTTTTAATAAGTTCTTCATATGATACCCGTCTGTTATTGATATTCTAGGTATTTTATTTGAAATAATAACAAAGTAATAGTTTAAAAATAGTTGAATTTACAGTTATTATTAGGAACTTAAACAAATGTTGGATTACAGCACACTTATCATTAAAAGATTTTCATGATGACTAATTTTTTACTTTTTGTTTGTTTTGTATGCATATTTCTTTTGTAATTACTTTTTTCAATATTCATATTTTTGTATTTGTATTTTATTTTTTCATATTATTTACAACATTGATAATAATAAAAATATATTAAATTTAAATATATTAATTTAAGAGTTCAATCAGCATCCCTGAACACAAACCACCTTGGAAGTACAGAGGAAACATATAAGTATCTATCAATTTAGGAAACACTTGTAACATAAGATTAAACAGTTTTTACGGCAAAATATTATTGTTTAAGTTTAGTATTTTGTTTTTAACATTTGGAAATTTCTTCTAGCCTTCCCATTTGGAAAACTACCTGTTCTGGAAATTGATGGGAAGCCATTTACAGAGTCTACAGCTATATACCGATACCTGGGTAAAAAAGCCAATCTAGCTGGTGACAGTGACTTGGAGAATTTGAATATTGATATCATCGCTGATGTTATTGTGGATCTAAGAACAGGTAAAGATTTACTACACGCTTAGCTTTATTAGTTCCTATTAGCCTTCATAAAAATTCATTTTGTAGCTGTTTTTACATAAAGAGATTGTAGGACTACTAGATTTAATATTTTTACAAAATTTGAGTGGGTTATTTTTAAGCTATACATTTTATCTTATCTTTCACTATGTGTTTAGATAAGATTTAAAACCTTTATCTTGTAGAAACACCTTTCAAAATTTACGGTATCTATAATTTGTTTCTGTGCATATTGTGTATTGTACCTTTTAACTCGGAGTTGAAAAATCCCTTAACTAACTTGTCACGTCTCTGAGACACCTTAGTGTTTTTTGGGTAAAAAAATATACAAAGACAATTTTTATTGAATCAAAACAATAGCAGACTTACCTTTTTTAAATTTTTTGTTTTTCTTATTATATTAATTAAAAAAAGTACATAAAAACATAAAAAAAATTGGATCTCCTTTATACGCGACATATTTTTTTAGTAAATAATTTGTACTAAATATCAAAACAGACTGAATTTTGTTATATAAAATAATAAAACTAACCTATTATGAAAAATTTTCTTACTGCTAAAAGTTTCACAAAATTCTAACCTACAGTTTCAGACGTCTGTCATACCATTTCAAGTCTTTAGTTTAGTCCTCAGTTTCAAAGCACTTCTTGCAAACATTTTTCGAACATTCAAGGCAGATGGGCGCTGCACACTTTTGACATGGGTATTTGGTCCTTCTCTTCAGCCGAGGTGGGCACGTGGAACACGTTTTTCTAGGTTCGAAGAACTCAGAAATGCTCGGATCATCTTGATCTTCGTGTTCGAGGATCATTTTCATCGTTGAGAGCAATTGTCGCGACAAGAATTTAGAATTTTCCATCCTGTGAGTCAAGTGAGGATGAATCAAGCTGTTTGCCAAGGTCTTCATAAAATCGAATCGGGTCAGGCTTGGAGTGTCTTTGTAGCTCTGTTAAAGAATGTAACTGTTCACACCACATCCGACATCAAGAAGGGTAAAAAATACCACCATGGGCCAACGCCGGGTTCTTCGACTTGAAGTGTAATTTGCACATTTCTGATCCACTCCATCTACTCCTCCTTTTGTCAAATTATAAAAAGCTATAATTTCTGGCTTCCCTAAAGGTTAATCTTCTTCTGGTGCATGATGCATTGAGGAAATCAAAATAACTGCTTTCGACTGTTTTGGTACATAGGAGAGAAGAGTGAGGTCATCAGTGAAGCCATATAAGCTTGTGTTTACTCCACGAGAGTTGTTTGGTTTGAATTCTGGTGGAATCTCAGTCTTATTTTGTTTCATAGTTCCAACATATGTCAAATTACGCTGAAGCAGCTCGTTTGCAAGCTCAATTGAGCTGAACCAATTATCGGCTGTGATATTTCTTCTTGTGCCTTCTACAGGTTTTGCCAACTTGATTACCACTTGTGAAGGAATTAGAAGACTTTTTTCACCTTCTGATAAGCCTTGTCCATTGTTCCCTTTTCCGGAATAAATATACCAGTTGTAGACATATTGTGTTCTGGCATCTGTCATGCACATAATTTTTATGCCATATTTAGCAGGTTTTTTAGGCATATACATTTTAAATTTGCATCGTCCACGGAAAGGGACCAGCATCTCATCCACACATAAAGTTGGTTCTGGAGACTATACTCGCTGCGAGTTTGCAGTAAATTTTGCAAAAATTTATGAACTAGCTGCTGTTTGATCCTCAGCCTTTCTTTCATCCCGGTCATCAGTATTGTCGAACCGTAGAGCCAGCAGTAAAAATATGAACCTGTTTCGTGTCATTTTACATCGAAAAATATCCCGGCCTGTTCCATCGGTTAAAAAAAAATTGTCAATTGTCTCATTGCTGGATTTGAAATCGTCGTATAAATCAGAAGCCCGATAAATGCTTTTAGTTTGCCCATTACCAAATCTGATAAATACGGTTGAGGTTTTGTGTAGTTTGTGTGTATGGATGAAATCTTTTTATTAGTCCACTGCAGGATTTCTTCAAGAATGTCATTTGTAAATAAAAGTCCCCAAACTTCTTGAACAGATGGATTAGTTCCTAACTGCTTGGCGGGGGCTTTCAGTCCAGGTAGTTGTACAACTATGTTGTGTTTTCTTGTTTTACCAACTGGTTTGTACACTTTTATCCATTTGAACTGTTCTTTATTTGTTACCTTCTTCCCATGGAAAAACTCCTCAGACTAATCGTCTCTGTCCTCCCCACTACCTTCAACAACTTCTTGTTCTGATTCAGAGTCATGTTCACTATCAATACGAAACTCTGGGTCTTTATCGCTATCATATGGATCAGGTTCAGAAGGGTTTTCCAAAAGTCCCAAAACAAAGTTTTCAAAAACAGTATTTTTGCCATCTGTAGGCACAGCAGTCAAAAGTGGTCGTCCATGGGGCGGGCCTGGTAAGTTTTCAAATAGTTCCTCCATACTGCATTCAAAACCGATAATTTTCGCACTATAACATTCAAAATTTACATATAAACATCCAAAATCGCACTAAAAAGCACAGTCAAAACACAGTCGCGTAACAGACTTTGCACGTCTGAGAGACGGAATCCGTGACTAACTCGCAAAAAAGAACTATGGCGGGAGAACTAGCCAGCAAACAAAAACAAGACCTTCACTGCTCAAGGACAACGAACCAACTGTTGAATAGGTAGTGGGAAGGAGCATATATACAGCAGGAATATATAGCAGGAAAATATACAGGTTTTTAATTTCGCATACGTCTCCCAGACGTACCAAGTCAGTTAAGGGTTAATATAGCCTAAATTTTAGGTTAAATTTAACAATAATCAATTTTCAATTAGAAATTCCAAACAACATAAACAGTATAAAGATAATCTTACTTATATAATAATTCAGCACATACTTTGATGACCCTATTGAAACCAATTTCTGGTAATCTACCTGGCCGACTTTCGTGCGGTTTGTTTTAAATGTAACAAAAATCTTGGCGTTATTATCAAAAAATAATGAAATGTAATTTCCTATTTCTAGAAATGTATAAGGCTGATTTTTGTGTGGTTTGTTTTAAATGAAATATAATGTTGTCATTATTATTTAATCGTTATTTACAACAGAATTTTTTTGGTTTTAGATAACTTATTTCTACCTATTGATATAATTTCTAGAAAAAATATACTGTGCCGATTTTCATACAGTTCATGAAAGATAATGTTGTCATTATTATAAAAAAATTATGATATATCATTTTAATTCAATCTTTATTTACAAGGGTACTTTTTGGGTTTTAGATTGCAACTCTATTGATTCCTATTTCTAGAGATTCATTTTGCCCTTGGATTTTTTCACTAACTCATCTGAAACAGTCGATCTTGCTCAGGAGGCCTTTTTACCTAGTACACTAATAATTTCTTTCAAACGGTTTTGAATAAAAACACAAATCAATAATTAATCCGTGTTAAAAGATTTGTGGCTACTCTTTTATCTCCCAAAGTGAGCTAATAAGATTTTATTCTGCGCAAAAAAACATATTATTTACTGTTTGTTTATTTGTTTGAGGTTCAAGTTAGTATTATTTTATAACAGAGTGAACTTAGGGAAAACTAGACAGGTAGATTATAATTCTGATGTTACACAAATCAAATATTTTTGTGATCTACATTTTTTTTAAATTATCTTTGTAGTGAAGATAAATGTATCCACTTGGCTCAGACAATGCATATGTAATTATTTATTGGTAAATAAATAAATAAAATACTTTTTTTTAAGTGCTCGCTCTTATCTTTTTTATCTGTTTCCATAATGATGAAAGCGTTTGACATTTAATTCAGGTAGGCCTACTGTATTTCTGAACTAAACACCAAATGTGCCTAATTATTTTGTGTCTTTGTTCTTTTAAGTTTGTGTTTGTTAATGAATGTATAAATCGTATGTGAATTCTGTGTTCACTTTTGTTCATTGATGCCCAAAAAATTGTAAACAGAACTAAAAAGGAAACAACAAATTTTTTAAAGAATACCGATCCAAATAGTTTAAAAAAATCGTCGACTGATTTGAAAACAGAAGTTTGGAATTGAACCAAAACAGTGCAGATTGTTATACAAAATAATCTTGTACATTTCAAGACATATATGCTAATAATATCAAGGTTATTGTATTTTGCAACTGGAATAGTTGTAAAGAAAGAGAATGACAAAGAACTTAAAAAGAGTAAGGCAAATACATTTCTTAATTAAGGCTAAACATCCCTGAAAAAGTTGTGTTTTTGGCCCGATAGATGGCAGCACCTATGCGGCAAATTTGTACTACGAATAATTTCCGTAATTATTATCAGATTTTTGTTTTGTAAGTTATTTTGTAAATGATATGAATAAAACATTCACGCTATTGTGATGATTTTTTT
>JAGFPH010003413.1:42020-53517 GCA_018207615.1 Philaenus spumarius | reverse complement strand
GTTAGAGGAAATATATAGCTAATAAGAAGATAAACATATAGGTCTACGTTCTATATAGTTAATTGTCTAACCAATTCAATGGTACTAGAGAAAAGCTATAGCTAATAAGAAGATAGGTCCACTTTCTATATAATTAATTGTCCAACCAATTCAGTGATAACAGAGCAAATCTATAGCTAATAAGAAGATAAACATATAAGGGGTCTACTTTCTATATAATGAATTGTCTAACCAATTCAATGGTACTAGAGAAAAGCTACAGCTAATAAGAAGGTAAACATGAAGGTCTATTTTCTATATAATTAATTGTCTAACTAATTAAATGGTACTAGAGGAAAGCTATTGCTATAAAAGCTATCTTAAAGCAATAATTGCTTCAATTGTTTGTGGCTTTTTATTTTCTTTCTATATTTTTGTATATGCAACTGCTTGTTTGAGGACAGTGAGCATGTTGTTTTCTTTTACCTAGTTCTTCAAAATTTGAGCAAAGCAATACGTACTTTTTAAAATATATGTTATAATACTTAATTGACAAAAATTTTATTTATCCTGTTCATTAATTTAAGCAATAAATATATGTATGTAGTTATTTTAAAGAAACATCTCTAAAAATTTGCTTAAAACTTGATGTTTTTTGAGTTTGAAATATAAATTTAGCTAGATATCATCTTTGGAACACTATAATAATTCAATAAATTGGAGACTTGGTTTTATTTCCATAGTAAGAATTGAGCTATTAGTTTATTGAAATTACTTATGGAATTCCTTGTGACAGGTAGCTTTAAGACTTTTAAATGAAAATATTCTAAAAGGAAGAGTTTTTTGAAGAAATTTTGAATTTCGCCATATGATTTACACTTACAGTAAATCATCTTATAAAATATTATCTCGTAAGAGTATTGTTACAGACAATATGTTTTACTTTGATTCTTCATTTTAACACGTTAGCTACCGAATGTCGCACATATGGGTTGCTAAGTTCATTACTATAGATTATCGTGACACTATATAAAAACTATATAAAACAATATTCAGTAGAGCGTCGACTATCCGAAACAATTGGTGCAACGAGGTGTTCGGATAAAAGATTTTTTTGAGAATCGAACATTTCCGAAAAAAGGTCTAGTTCTTAGATGAGGGTAGTGGGATGGGTGGGATGCAATTAAAACATGTTATTGGACTAGAATAACACTTTTTAATGACACACTAGAGTATTATGAATAATACATAATGTACATATAAAGTAGGGATTGCACATACAATACATAATCTTTTTTGGTTTAATGACTTAAATGTGATAAAAACAGTACAAAATTAACCTAAAAGAAAAAGTCGAACATGTTTGTTTGCTTAAGTTTTGATAACTGTTTTTGTTGTTCTGCCTTATGGACTGGTTATAATATACTTATAATTAAATAAATACCTTATTTATATATGCTGCTCGCAGTCCAGTAATCGTTTTTTAATCGGTGACGACCGTTTTGCCTATTTCATTCAGGCATTGTCAAACCGAAACTTTTATGTTATAGCATTTGATTTAAATGCTCGTCACTTTAAAAATTACACAAAAACACACAACACAACACATCACAACACTTTGAAACACAAAAAACTACATTTAAAATAATCGCAATGTTAATTATGTCAAGTAACATGGACACATGTCAAGTAAACGAGTTAAGTTTTGAGACTCGTTTTTTTGCCGCCAAGTCTCGTAGGCATTTCAAAGACAGCAGCTGCACAGCATCGTATTCGTCTTGCTGTTCCAACTGTTTAATAGCAGTATCAAAGCATTGGAAGGCTTCTTCATTGGACGGACCTTTTTCAACTGAGTCGCTGTCATCATAATCTACATCGCCTTCATCGACGTCATCTTCAGGCACTTGGACCTATGTTATTAAGTCATCATCTGTCAACAGTTCGTAGCCAGGATCATCCTTGTCACGTTCTAGCCACTCTTGAACGTTTTCTTGGTCGCATTTTTCAAATCCTGAAGACTCAGCTCAACCACTTCTGAAACAAAGTTTTCTTTTCTTGGTTCTTCAGGTGTAGGCCTACTTTCAGGTTCAACTGTTGGGCAAAGCTTGTTCCAGGCTTCTTTTATGGTAGTCTCTTTGACATTAGCCCACGCTTCTGCTGCTATGTAAACAGCATCCTTCAAGTTAATATCTTTGTAGATTTCAAGGATTGTTTTATCTTCTTCTTGACACTACGAAGCAATGCTTTTCTGTAATAACGTTTAAATTCTTTGATCACTCAATGGTCCATAGGTTGAAGGACTGAGGTAACATTTGGTGGCAAGATAATCACCTTGAACTTTCCATCTCTCTCAAGTGAAATGTTTGAGGGATGACTTGGAGCGTTATCAATCACCAATAAAACATTTCCAGTGTCCCTAGTTTCCATTTGATGTTTTTTTACCTCTGGGATGAATACCGTGTCATACCACTCGATAAATATTTTAGTGACCACCCACGAGTTTTCTTGGTTTTTGTAGATAAGCGGAAGTTTTTTTATTCCTTCGAAGGATCGTGGATTTTTAGATTTGCCTATGAGCAACAAAGGTAGTGTGCACCTGTATTGTTTCTGTATACCATGGCTGTTATGCTGGATTTGCTTGTTTTAAGTTCAGGCGCTGCCATTTCTTTTTTAGAAACAAGCGATAACCCAGTTTTGTCTGCATTGTAGACGTTACTGTCCTTATAACCCTTGTTTACAAGCAAACTCTTAAAAGTTTTTTTGAACTTTTCAGCAGTTTCAGTGTCAGCTGACAGCTTTCCCCCCTGAATATGTAGCTCTCTAATACCATGTCTAGATTTAAATCATTTGAGCCAACTAGTAGACAATTTTAAATCGTCGTTACCCCCTAATTTTCTGTTAATTTCTAATGCTTTTTCGCAAATCAAAGGGCCACTTATTGGTTGGCCTTGACCAGGTACCTGCATGAACCATTTTTAAACTGCAGTGTCCAAGTTCTGATTTTTTTCGGTTTTCATTGTTTTTCTATGTAAGCTTCCGTCTTCTCTGCCCAGCACACAAGCAAACTTTGTGATAGATTCACTGTTATTTTTAATGTCAGTTATCGTTGAATTCCCAACACCGAACTCCCGAGCTAAGCTTGAACCAGTTGCACCTTTTTTTAATCGTTCTACAATTTTAAGTTTGTCAGTTAGACTAAACACAACACGTTTGCGTTTTGCCAACATTCGCTAGAAGTCGCACACCACAACAAACAACAGCAAAGACAGTTAAAGCAACACTGATGTCAGTGACACAAATGAGGTTAGGTGTATAGGTGGACGTGGAACAGTGAAACGGACCGGACCGGCCGCTCGTGTAATGTTGGCGTGGCGTGAATTTTGAATCTTTCGGTTAACCGACGTTTCGGATGACCGCTTTCGGATAATTGGCGCTCTATTGTACATAGATGGGACAAACAATTGTCACATTCTTGCCACAGACCATGAGTAGGACTTTGTTCAAATGAGTTAATATTATACTTTGTAATAACCTAAAAGGTATATTCAAGCAATTAATATTTATTTTTGACTGTTTTCAGAATTTTTCAAATCGTAGCATAGCCTATATCCATGACTACATATCAATAAGACGAAAAGTGTCAATGTTAAAAATTCAGAAAAGGGAAGCAGGAATAAAAGTGTGTTTACACCCCATCGGCTATAGGATTCGAGGTCAAATTCACATGACAGTCGGGCCTCTCTGTCCCTCCTCCTCTTTTCATCCTTGTCCCACACACTCCCTGAGAGCTCCTGGTGCACTCCTGAGCACTGGTGTGTGCAAACAAACTTTTATACCTACTTTCCTGGTCAGAATCCTACCCATTTAAACTATTAATTTGTCTTATTGATATGTAGTCATTGCAAAATTTAATCTATGTCATGAAACGTAGTGAGTTTTTTTGTTAAAGACCAAGTTTCTGTTATATGAGATACTGTAGCTCTAGTTATTTAAAATGGTTCTAAAATATGTTTTAACATAACAACACATTTTTTTAAAGACAAATTTTAATTGAACAAATTTAGCCTTATTTTAAAATATTGAAAACGTATACACCCTATGTCAAACATAACATGTTGAAAACATATGCAAAAATATAACATAGATTGAACTTACCGGTATAAATAATAGGAGTTTCACACAAAAGTGTCTATTTTTTTATTAGTGGACCTTCAAATTGAATAAATTTTGCAAAAATAAAAAAATACATAACAATGGACATCACTAAAAGTCAAAATTGAAGACCAAGAACCACATATAAGCGGCAGACATTCCTACATACTGATACTAATAAATCAGGTCTTTAAAATAGACTAGAACTTCAAAATTAGCTACTGAATAATAAAATAATATTGCCAAAAATATATCAGTCTATTTCAATTACACCAGGCATTGCACATTTGCAGCCTCAATATAGGCTAATAAATAGGCCTAAATAAATAAAAATTGTTGGTGTTAGTAATGTTAGTTAATTTTAATAACAATATTCTAAAAAAAACATAACTATGTTGTTAAATTAATATTACTGTTGACAGTTATCATGGGCAGATATAATGTTTAATAAATTAATAATAAAATATTACCTTTTATGTCCGTCAAGTGATCCACTTATGTGAAAAAACACACTACCGCGGTTTCAGATGATATCACTCATCCATCCTCAGGTGAAATTATCACTCCTAAGAGGTCGTCATTAACATTAAAAAATTGTCAGACATATAACAGCACAAATACAAAAAACACACAAACAACGTACACATTTAACACAAATTGGAACACCCGTCCCATGTGGTCATCACAGATGCGGAGTCATAACTAAGGTCAAGATCCCCTCCAAACATCGATGATAATCCCCACTCCTATATAAAGTCATTTGGTACTTTCATTGCAGTGTCAAATATTAAGTTGGAATTGAACAATAACTTGTCATTTAGGACATTATGCGGTTCCATTTTTACTGCCATGTATATCTCAAATTCTTCATATACACTCATGTATTTACTTTTTTCACAAAAAGTAAATAAGTGAGTGTATATGAGTATAAATAAGTGTGTAAAAAGTAAATAAGTATTCACTTTTTTTTTTTCACATAAGTGGATCACTTGACGGACATAAAAGGTAATATTTTATTATTAATTTATTATATATCAGTGATTCGGGACCTTTCCACAATGAAAAAAGAAGATATAATGTTTGCTTCTCATATTGAAGTCTTTAACGAATTGGTCGTGTCCGAAATTGACTTTTTAGAAGGTTATCCAACACTGAAAGCTCTCCAAGACAAACTGTTTACACTTCCCAAGATCAAGGAGTGGGTTCAAAAACGACCAGATGCACCAGGTGTTTACGCTTCCTACTCTTGAAGGAATGTAATGTCATAAGGGAGGTTGTTACTATAAATGTGAGTGTCTATCGTTAAGGCTTGAAACATTCAAATTCTTGTTTTGTTTCTGTATAAGAAATAAATTTTCTATCTTTAATGTGTTAATAATACCGTTTTCTCCACACTGTTTATTAAAAAGTACTGTTTGGAATACATAATATTAATATTGTTTAAAAATTACATAGATTCTCCTGTTTAACATTTATAGTTTATTTTGTTGTAATTCTGAAAAAATAAGACAAGTAGTTAAATTGAATGTTTGGTAATAAATACTTCATTGATTTCGTTTGTTTATGAGTTTTATTCAGTCCAATTGTTGACATAAAATTTTCAAACCTAGCACCCTCTTATAAACTGTGGATCGGCCGAATGCGTTGTTGAGGGGAAGTATATCAACACATTGTTGCCATGTTGATTGTTACTCTTCAAGCAATTCACCTATTTACAATAACTTTCAAAATGACAAGCAATTTAACAGAAATCTGGCAACACGGGGTGCATCAGTTGCTATAACAACTGCCTCTTCCTGATTAGCCTAGCGTTCGGCGAGCTTCTACTCCCCACTATGGTCGCGTGGTTCTCAATCTTAAAGCAATTTAAATCAAAGTATAATGATGTAAATTTTCTAATGATATTGATAATCGGAATTGACGGAATCAAGTTACTAAAATTATCGGAATAATCATCTGATTCCGAACAAACTTAACCCAAAAGTCCCTTCTGTGTTTATTAATAACTGAAACTAACTTATACGAAAAAGATGATACGCTTCGTCCAAACTTACCTTATTTCTGAAGAAACAAAGTCATTTCTATTAGTCTATTAGTATGTCAACTATTAAGTTAGCAATCAAACAAATTTTGCTGAAAAAAGATTAAATCAAAACATATTATTAGTTTTGTCTAAGACTGGAACAGAGTAACCGAATATATTAAAACTCTAGAAATTGTATAGTGTGGATTCCGCTAAAATAATAAGTGTATTGATAATTGGAAGACATATATCCATCTTTTTTAATATTACAGTATTTGGGTTCATTTAGTTTGTTTCTATATACTAATACTAACTTGTTTTCATATGATTTATAAACTGAAATAAAAATAAAAACCTCTTCAAAATGTTTATATTTGTTTTATGACATCAGCATATTTTATGTTTATCATTTTTAAATGAATGTCATAAATTTTATCATTTAAATTAAGTTTTTTGTATTGACGTTTTGACTTTATTCTCTGGCACACAAACTTTTTTTGTTTGACGAACATTTCTCAGAGTTGACTATATTTTACTACAACGAAATAAATAATAATAATAAAATATATGTAGTGATTACACAATCATGATTTATGTTTTAGTCAGAAAACAAAATTTAAATCAATTCCATAAATTAAATAGAACAACCCCTATTTAAGATTATTTTGAATATATTACTTTCGACTAACCTTGAATAAAATTGTAGACTGTCTTGGATGAACTCGGGCTTTCGCTTTCATAACAGGATGATTCCAAACATGCTATTCTGATGAGTTCAGAAATAATCAGAACATTAATTAATTGAGTACTTTAATAATCGCAATCACCGAGAATTTGATTCCAGAATCTCCCAAAACTAGTGGTGATTAACACTTTGCGGCAGTGTTGAATTAACCACTAAGGCTACGGTTACACTGGAGCCGATTTTCGACTCGGGCGTGCACGGGCGACAACGGACATAAAATTAAATATACGTGGTCAGTGCGATTCCGTTTGAAGTGGTTATACTAGGACCACCCACTCGGCCGTACACTACCGAACTCTGGCGACCTAGTTTCACCGACCAACATATTTTGTTTTATTCGCCAGAGTTCCGCCGATTCATCAAGTCGTATTTGCCATAGTTCTTTTTGTTCTTTGCTAATTATTGTTGAAATTTATCGTTTTCTGGTCGTGTACCTTCTTTGTTTGGAAATGGATCTTGAGCTTTTAATTAATTTAGTCCAAGAAAGAAGAGCCTTGTGAGATACATCTTCAAAAGCTTACCACAACAGGGATGTGGCCAGAAAGTTGTGGGCGGAAATTGGTGGCATTATGAATATTGAAACTAAGTACCTACATTGTATCTATACAGGGTGTGGAATGAGCAATCCTATATGAAAAAGCTAAGGATCTGTACGACATTCCTGTAGACAGAAACCTGTAAAAAAAGGACCTATATTAGCTACAGCATAAATAATTGAGTTTACATAAATAATTTCTTTTTGTTTGCAGGTGGGGTCGCAAAAAGCAAATGGAGCAATCTACGTGACATTGTTTCGTAAAGAACATCTGAAACAACTAAAAAAACCGACTGGTAGTGAAGCCGTGAATGTACCCTCGTGGAAATTCTACGAGCAGATGACATTTATTAGCGACGTGTTCAAACCACGGAAAATGATAACTAGCATGCCTTCTATCTCTGAAGGACACTCATCTGATCTTCCTGTGCCCAGTGATAATATAGAAGAAGACGATGCAGACGATGAAACTGTAATGGAACAATCACAGTCGCACGAACAAAGTAATCCAACTACTATTCAAGGTAGTAGTAACTACACTCCAAGTACTGGTGCCCTGAAGAAAACAGTTGCTATAGCCAAAAAAAAAACTTAGTAAGTCAGACACTATTACTCAACTTCTTGCGTTGGAGAAAAAAAAATTGTACATCTCGAGGAAATTAAAAATGCATCCGCTTCCACATCAAAAGAGGAACAAGATGAAGATTATTACTTTGCAATGAGTTTGTTGCCACATCTTCGTGCTGTCCCCATGAAAAGAAAGTTAGCTATGAGGACACGAATTATGCAAGTATTAATAGAAGAAGACGTACAAGATTCTGCAGATTCATCATTATTATCCTCCAATTACTACCAACTTACACCCCCTGTTAAAGAAACGTGAAACCATTTTTCTTGTAAAAGTCTTGTCAAGTATTTACTAAATCTAAAATGTAATTTAGGAAAATAAATAATACATGCCTAAAACCTACGTAGTTTTTTTTGTATCCCCTTAAAGTAAGAAAAGAAACAGAAATAGAACTTGCCTCTTTTAATCTTTTTTTATTTCAGTGCATTAAATGAAAGTGATAATTTCTAGTTTTATTTAATTAATATTCTTAGAGAATTTATAAACAATGAGAATTAATTTAAGCAGTAAAAACATTTCTCGTAGAATATTAAAATAAAAAATAAATTGTGTTCGTCTAGTAATATTGTAAATATTTGATAAATTTGTATTGTGAATAAAAAACTATATTTTACATACCTCAGTGTCACTGCAAGTCTTTCTTCAGGGGTTATACACTTCCTGAAATTAGAATGTTTTTCGATAAATGGCTTGATCCCGTTCAAAATGTAGAAAAAAGTATCGGGTTTCATCCTAAAATACTCTTCTAATTTATCGGGTTGTTCTAATAATCTGCTGAATAATGAATGAAACTCCCCACTATCTTCCCTCTAAAAAAATATTTCATTCACCCACTCACGTCGTTCATTATTAAGCAAAACATAACTCAGCAATGGCGTTTCAGTCAGAAAATTAAGTTCAAGCATATTAATATCGGACATCTTTTAACCACGAGGGCAGGCTTTCGAAAGGAAAAATCGGAGCCAGTGTAACCACGCTCGTCGTCCGAATAATTCGCCAGAATCGTTCGGCCGTACTTTGGCGAACAAAAGTCGGCTCCAGTGTAACCGCAGCTTAAGCAAAGGAAGAAGCCACTTCAGGAAGCCGAAGCTTTTGCAAACCCTAAGAGCAATGAATACAGAATACAATTCTGTATTCATTGCTAAGAGGCCACTCCAGGAGACTGTCCGAGAGCTATCTTGGATATAAAAACAAAAATTTGAATATAATAAAAGATTTTTATCGATACAACTTCTTCTTTGGACGTTTTAACAATCCTAAATAAGTACAGAATTAGTTGTAAGAAGCCTTTAAACTCTGTCTTCACACAAATATAAATAAATAAAAAATACCCAGTTTTGGATTGCTGCACATTAAAAATGGAAGGCAATGTGTGGAAAGAAATGGGAAGGCAAACTAAGAGCAACAGAGGTAGTGCTTATCTTGCTGGTATTACCACTTATAGAAATCTTAAGTTATTATATTTAGTAAGCCTACCGTAGCTATGAAGTATTGGGTATTGCAACTGTTTGTAATATCTTCATCTATATATATACAGGGTGATTTTTAAGTATGGAAACGGCTTTATATTGCGCAACTGGGACGTTCTTGGCGGTAGAAACTTATGCTAACCTGTACAGTTTTAAAAATCCTACTTTTTGGTGGTTTTGAATTTTTTTTCCGCCATCTTGGTTCCGCCATATTGGATTTAACTTTATTATTTTAAATGAGATGATGGTCATATGACACATCACCTCAATGTGAAATTTCAAAAGAAACACAATGGCGCAAACCGTTTTTTGATAGATGCCTTCTTTGTAGAGTTATTAGCATTCAAAGTTGCAGTTTTGGGAAAATTGTGTTCACAATAAAATTAGGTAGAACGCACTGCACTATCCATTTTTACATTTTTTATTCATGAAGTATCTAAAAAACTAAATTTAAATAAAGTATTTAACTAATTTTGACAGAATACTTTTCTAAAGTAAATGTTCAAAATGCTTCCCTTCTACAGCTTGGCAGTGTGCTAACCTGGAATAATATTCGTTTGTAACTTTTTGTATCATGTCTGGTGGTACACGAGCAGATTCATCAATTATTCTTCTCTTCAATTCGTTAATATCTGCAGGCTTTGTCTGGTAAACTTTTTGTTTAAGGTACCCCCAAAAATAGTAATCAAGAGGAGAGAGGTCTGGTGACCTCGCAGGCCATTCTATTTCTCCTCTACGATCTATCCAGCGATTTGGAAAATGTTCATTTAAAATTTGCCGCGCCCTTAGATAATAGTGAGGTGGTGCCCCGTCTTGTTGAAACCATAAGTTATCCAAATCTTGTCCAAGAGTTTCCCGGATATTTGGTATAATCCTACTCACTAACAAGTCGCAGTAAGTTTCTCCTGTTAAATTTCCATCTAAAATAAAAGGTCCTACAATACAATGACCAACGATTCCCGCCCAAACATTTACTTTCTGAGGATGTTGCGTGTGAGCTTCCATTATCCATCTGGGATTATTTGTGCTCCAATATCTGCAGTTTTGCTTATTCACTTCACCATTTAACAGGAACGTTGCCTCATCAGAAAATACTATTAAATTAGAAAAATTATTGTCAATGTCTAATTTTTGCATTACTGTATCACAGTACTCTACACTGCGGTCAAAATCGTCTTCCGAAAGTTCTTGCACCAAGTGTAGCTTATAAGGGTGAAATTTATTTGTCTTGAGAATTTTTTGGATTGAAGAATAACTTATGACATGTTGGTCAACGACTTGTCTAATTGATGAATGCGGGTCGTCAACAAAATACTGCAATACATCTAAAGAATTTGCATCAGTTGTAACAGTTCGTGGCCTACCGGTGCGAGGTCGATTATTTACAGTACCCGGTACCGGTTTCTTCAAATCGTCGTACTGTCTTGCTCACAGTGGATTTAGAAATCGGTTCTCGGTTTAGAAATGTATTATTAAATAAATCACATACCTCTTGTAAAGGCCGTACTCTATCACCATACCCATGCATCATCAGCAGCGTTATCCTTTCAGTTTCACTTAAAGGAGGCATTCCAATTTGAATTTTTGTAATTTAATGAACGGAATAAACAGAAGGCACCAATAAAAATGCTTTAAATAATGAACAACTTGGCCTAAAACTTTATTTTTACTAGCAATATCAAATCAAGTAGTAGTATAAATTGTACTGTTAGTACATGAAAGAAAGTTAATTGTTATAAATTAACAGCTGATCTTGCAAACAGAATATGAAATAAATTTTTAACAAATTGTCGCAGCTGATCTTTTAGATACCTATTAGCTGAATTTAGCACCTACAGCTGATGTATGGTTCATGAAATAGCCACTTATTTTTAGTTGTTGCTATGTCCATTTATTGTTATACTTATTATTATCATATCTAACCACCATTTAAATTTAGTTTTTTAGATACTTCATGAATAAAAAA
>JAGFPH010003413.1:3127-15507 GCA_018207615.1 Philaenus spumarius | reverse complement strand
ACTACAATACTGCTAACAAAAGTAGGCCTGTTTTAAATAATAAATTAGGAATATATTATTATCATTTGCCCAAAAATTACATATAATAATAAGAAAGTGTAGAGAATAAATCAAAGAATTAAACTGTATACTTGTAAATTATCATTGTAAATTTCATAAAAGTATTTGACTTAGCTCTACTTGAACTACAAAATGAGATGAAACAAATGAAACCCCGCGGCGATAAAGGACATACAAAAATGACCGTTGGACACCGTGGGAAGTGTCGATAGTTGGTACTTGGGTTGAGATCACTATCACGACGTTTCAACATCGTTTATTTTCATTATTTCCAATATTGGAATATGATATATGATATGGAAGTTATGGAACTGTAAATACATTGTTAAGTTTTAGTTATTTAAGTATGTAAATATTTAATTCTATGTTGTCCCTCTATAACGCGATATTTTTAGCTATCTTACGCATTATCAACCTAAATAAAACACAATGCTTCTAAAAGAAAATCTTTAGCAGTTAAAGTTCAAGAAAAGAAAAAAACGAGAACTAGAAATCCCGAAATCGTGGGAATTGCAAAATAATGTTTCATTGTCTGAACCTTGTGCTTACTTCCTACTGGCACACTATTTTTAACCTAAGCTCAAAACCACATTTGTTCTTTCAACGAGCGAGGTCTACTGTTCACAGTACTACTAGTTATCTTATCGTTGCCTTCCAGTATTTCCATTAGCATAGTTAACAAGCAATGGTTAGTGGGGAGTGGTGGTGGTGGAAGACATGGTTATGTCTTTTGTAAGGTACAGGCATCTTTGAGATATATTAACTCTGCTTCTTTCCTTTAACTCGGCACTGAGCTTTGTTATACTGTTTCAACTGGTTACGAAGCTGCCTATATTCTAGAACAGGTAAAGTTAATTGAACATAATTTTTGATGCAATTAATTATCTTATTCATATTCAATGCTATAATGACTAAAACATTTGGTTAGTCAGAAATTAATAAATTATTTGGTTAAGCTAAATAGAATACAAATAAATGTTCCAACTTTGTGTAATTAGTTTTAACGCTTAAAGTAAATACAACTTACAAAAAAAAATTAAAATTACAGAACGCTTTCTTACAGAATAAGATTTGAAATCTATCAATCTTATATAAGTAATTCCATGTGAGAAAAAACTCGATACTGTATCGTTATTTATCATAATACAAACAATTGTGTGTTTGTCCCATGTTAATCTGCCGACTTAAAGTGTTGCAACTGTTTTCAATACAACTAAGTACAAAATTAAATTTGTATTTATAAATGATAAGTCGGTATTAATTATATTACATTAATTAACACAACATAATAATAATACAAAATAGTAATAAAATATTAGAATTACCATCATTAGACATCCTGTGTCAATTATGTTTCCTGAATTAGAGGTGTTTACTGAGTGATGATAGAATTCACTAAGAATAAACCTAATGAATTATTACTAAACTTGATAATTCTTATTGTATATTAATTAATGCAATATAAATACAGCCTTATCATTTATAAATAAAAATTTTATTTTGTAATTTCTTGTATTGCAAAAACACAGTTACAACACTTTAAGTCGGCAGAATAGGACAAACACACAATTGTTTGTATTATGTTAAATAACGATACAGTATCGAGTTTTTTTCTCACATAATGATTATTTATCATAGGTATTATTAAATATGAACTTCTCTAGTACATTTTTGTGGCTTTATTGTTGAAAACCATATTAGTAATGTTTCAACTAAAAAAGTTTATAATGCTAGTACAGCTCAAAGTTGGCCAAATGTCATTAAAACTTGGTATCAAAATTATCAGCAAAGTATCATGAAACGAAATATGACATCCTTTTTTCATGTTCACTTAAGACATACAGAATTGCAATTTTATACTAGAGTATGCTACTGGTTCACTCAGGCGTCATTATATAATAAGGGTCAGTTTTATGGCTGGCGAGGCGGACCCTAATTACTCACCCTCGTTGCCTCAACTTACAGATCGAGGACTTTAGCTATGCGTACGACCAGGCACCTACTACACGTGCATAAAACATAGAGTTTATGTTGGCCGGGTAGCGTAAACCGGTTATTGTGCCCAGTGAGTCACACAATGTTTGTAGAAAAGATGCCTCTCTCCACCCCCCGTCCAGTACGGGTAACTGACTTCCGTGCGCACAGCTAAAGTCCTCGATCTGTACCGGTAACTTGAGACGGACTTTAGCAAAAGCTTTCCCGCCAGGGTAACTTGGACTATCTTATCATGTTTGTTAAATTAATAATATTTTTTTCTTAGAATAACACAGTTTTAATTGAACAGGTAATAAGCATATGAGTGAAACAACTGCTTTGACATTCCTTATTGCGTTATCAGTGAAATTCCGACAAACATGACAAAACTATTAACCGCGATAAAAATGTAAGCCTACCAATCTGGCACAAATAGAAACCCAAGTGTAATAACAGTGAATTATTATTAAGAACTGATATGAAATTAAAATTATCATCATATATATTATTTCTCAAATGTTTTTTTTTTTGTGGCAACACCATATCTCTTCATCAAAACTAATGATTCAAACATCATTTTAAAGCTTATGTTCCCTGCTATTGACAAAAAATAGACAAATAGCTTAAATTAATGTTTTCGTTTAAAAAATTACTAAAAAATCATTTCACAATAATTATGTTAATATTACCCTATATAAGTTATTTATAAAATTAGTGACAATACGAAATAATTAATTTTAAACTCTTGGAACATAAAGTAATATGAGACTAAGGTGTATTAAGGGTGTGCAATACCAGGAGGAAGCAGTCCCATACAGTCTTCTTCAACATAACTTATCTTTCATGGAATTTTGAAGATAATCTTTTGTAATTTGTTCGTTCGTGAACATCTGAATTATAATTCGTAGGAAACAAAAAATTTTTAATTAGCCTATACATTTTTGTTAAAAATATTTTATTATAAACAAGACGAAAAACATGATTTTCAGTCGAGTCACTTGGTAGCAATAAAACACCGGGGTAAATTTGGTTTCCTACTAACTGTACACTGCTTTCTGCAAATTTTAATGTTGCACGCACATGGCGATACTAAAAATAAGACCGACATTAGTAAAAACTAAAGTGTATACAAGCGATATTCTAGTCGTGCTCGAGTATTTTACCAATGTTATCTGGATTCGGCGCTTTTACTAGAATGGTATTACACACCCTTAACGTCCGTTTTAAAGGTTAAATATTATTAAATTATAAAATCATGTTGAAAATGTATTTAATATTATACAATTGTTTACAGAAGTAATAGCGCACTATGTCCCCAAAGTATAAGATTATATATTTCGATGCTAGAGGAGTTGCTGAGCCCATTAGGTTTCTTTTAGCCTATTTAGGTGAACCATTTGAAGAAGAACGTTTACAAATAAAATCCCCAGAGAGCCCAGAGTGGCTTACTTTTAAAGCAAGTGAGTATTTACTTTGAAAGATTTACATCTACATATAGGCTACAACCTACAATTGTACGCATGCAAAATTGATAAAAATTTAAAAACATATGTTAAAATGTTATTTTTGTTGTAAATAATTTTATTTTAAATATTCTGGCTCCTTACCAATATGTTTAATTTTTACTATCATAATCCCTCTACTAAAAATTATACTTTATTAATTTATTTTATAAAAGCTATATTATTTAAATTGTTATTGTTCTTACTCATTTTTCTGCATTGTAACACATTTGATTTGTTTTTTTTTAATTTCACATTGGTTCTATACAGGGTGACTATTTTAAGTGTGCCATTATTAAAAATCTTTTGCAAATTCATAAATACTTTACTTTGTACAAAAAAGTACTCAATTCTGTTAAATCGCCAACACAACCACTGTATAGTGTGTAATGTAAGAAGTTGTATTTATGTGCGCACGCGTGTATTTATGAAGATGGAGGACACTTTGAAAACCTGCTTTAAGTCATAATTAATTAATTTAAATTAATTAGTTTTTCTTTTAAGTTAAAAGCCATTCTGTATAAAGTAATTAAATAGCTTACATGACAACTGTACTATTTTTACAGATTACTTCTCCTACATCGTAAAGCGTACATAGTACTGTAAGAAACTTCTTTGTATCATAGCAACAAAATGTTTTGGAACACAAAAAGGCATTCAAGATGACTTAATTATGACTTAAAGCAGGTTTTCAAAGTGTCCTCCATCTTTATAAATACATGCGTGCGCACATAAATACATCTACACAATACAAAGTGGTTGTGTTAGCGATTTTTTAACAGAATTAAGTACCTACGTTTTTTGAATAAAGTAAAGTATTTATGAATTCCAAGTAAAGCTTTTTAACATTCCATTGTAAAACATATTGCACTTTGAGTTAAATTTTATTGTTTGCAAATTGAAAATAAGCCTCTTTAATAATTGTTGAAATAAGTTTCTGAAACTTTCAGCGCTCCTAGCGGCTAAACGGTTAAGTTCATCAAAAAACACCAAGAATAAAAAAGTCTTAAAATTGCATTTAAAATCCAAATCCGTCATAAAAAATAGGGGTTTCTATAAGAAATTCGAAAGTTGGCCGCCATATTGGAAAATGGCGGCATATTTTCGAAATTTCAAATTCATATTTTTAATGGCCACTAAAAAGTATGTGAAGTCCCCCATTTAAAGTTTCCTGTATGTCGCTTTTGATATAAAAATGGTGGCACACTTAAAATAGTCACCCTGTATATCTAGTTCTAAACTCCTGAAAAAGTAATTTAATTTAGAGTTGTTATATATTTTAATAGCCCACATGGTCAAGTATACATCATAAAGGGCCTAAAAAGACAAGGCAAATGTTACAACTACATATATTATTTTTAAATTTTTGCTAAGTATGTGCAACAGTAATAATTTATGTTTCTGTCTTAAATCCCTTAAAATCTGTATGAATAACATTTGAAAAATGAAATTACTGTCTGACTTTTTTATTACACGCCCATCACTTAACGTTGTGGACACACAAATATTAATCAGTCCAATGGATTTGTCACTTTATTTGTTTATGAAGGATAATCATTATTAGGGTTTCATAATTTAAAAGGAAAAAATAGAACCATAGTAGTCCTATCAGTGTTTTGTTTGTCTGCCCGATACAATCAAATTATAAATAGTAGTGAAGCATGCTTACCCAAACCAATTCGTATAATTAGAATTTCAAAAATATTTTATTTTGATGAGGTTAAAGTTTGATGTACCAGTAATTCATGTTTAGTAACATTATGTTTGGAAGCTGCCACTTCAATATATAATTTGATCCCGACATAGTTTTTAATTTTATGGATAGTTTGGTGTAGGTTAAGTTTTAAAGTATTTATTTTTAATATGGGCATATAAGTAATTTCTATTAAAAAAATTTTAATAGAATATATTATGATTTCAAACAATTTTTTAAATCTGAAAATCTGTTGCATTTAAATATATTATGTTCAACAGTTTTAATACACATAAAATGTGTAGCAAATTTTAACTGAATCATGTTTTAATAATAATATTCATCTGATGTTTTTTCCTTCAATGATAAACAAAAAATATTTGCTATTTACAGCTACTCCTTTTGGAAAATTGCCTATATTGGAAATCGATGGGAAGAGGTATACACAGTCTGTACCACTTTATCGATACTTTGGTAAGCTAGCGAAACTGGCTGGTGACAACGACTTGGAGGCATTGCACATTGATATAATTGCTGATGTACTGTACGATTTGAGAATGGGTAATGTAATAAATCCAAATAATTAATAATTTTTTACCAACATTTGCCTTCTAATAGGATAGTAACTAACTAAATCAATACCATTGATGTTCAATTTATATATATTCAAGCTTAATAGTGAGATATATATAATTAGGGGGGGCAAAGGAAGCAAAATCTTATAATTAGAATAACAAAAGCGCAGAATTCTCAAAGAGTAGATTTACATAACACAAATTTATAATCTATAAGAAAAGGATAATAGTGTATGCTTATAAATAATACTAGAGAGGTTGCATTGTGACCTTTTTGGGAGGTATGACCCCCTGAGCCCTGGTAAAGCGAGATTCCAGGGCCAATCTACACACCTGAAAAAATATATTTTCGCCTGATTTAGGTTTGATCCTAATGAAACCAAGAATCTACATTTTAAACCAGAATAATATAAAATTGTAGAAAAAATGTGGTAGTCCTGTAGATAAAATATCTCAAATTAAAGAAACAGGTAATAAAAACTAGTAAACTACAGTTTCATCATTTATTCAGTTTTAATGGTCATTTTAAAATGTTTTCCAAAACTAACAATATTTTAGTGGGCCTACTTTTTGTCTCTTGATCTCAATTTACTCTTGACCACTAACTCTGAAATAAATCAGGAATAACTACATTTGAATGGAGCCGTGCATACCGAATCAGTGCGGCGTGAAAGCGTTATTAACATAGAACGTGAAACATTTGTGAAACTAAGGCCCTTATTACACTAGGCCACCAGGTGGCGCCACCTGCCAAGACACCGGTGACTCTGGTGGCGACGCGTTCTTATTACACTAGGCCACCAGGCGGCGCAGCCAGTGGAAATAAATTACTTTCGTGTTACTTGATAGAATCTGTAACCTACTTTTATCCATAAAAAAATTCAATAACTTAAGGTTTTTTAAATATATTCAATCAATTTATTTATAAAAATAGCTGTAGGAATTACAAATAATAAATAAACATTAGAATATATGCAAATTTATTATCTCTCCAGCATTCTTTATTTATACACATCAATTACATTACTCAGTAAGTAATGAAACTATATATTATTATTAAGTAGAAAGAAAGCTCATTATTAGTATTAAGAAAGTTTAACTATATCAAGTTCTAACTAAAACTGTATCACTTTTTGTGAACGCTTTGCTCCATCTGACTGTATGTTTGTGGCGATCAAATAAAACAACTGTAGCTTAATAACTATATCAACTACAGAAATAAAATATGTTATAAATAGTGTCCCCGAACTCTTTGGTTTCCTTTTGTGGATTTGTTCCTGGGATCAAGACAAACATATTTCACAATATAAGCATGTTAACTTTTTCGTCTGTATGTATCTGTTTTTTTTTTTTTGTTTTTTTTACAAAATAATTGATATCTAGAGAACGGTTTGACCGATTGAGTTCAAACTTGACATGACGTTATACCTAATTAAAATGAGATATTATTACCAATTATGCGTTTCAAAAAGGCGACTATTTGAAAATTTCAAACCTTAATTACACCAAAACTGTACATTTTAACTAAAATTGTCAGATTACCTTTTTTGTAGCATTTTTAATTCCCTATCGGATGGTACAACTATCAAAACAATCGGATGAAGGATAATAGTTAAATTAAAGATAATAACAGCAAACGTAGATACAATATTATTATTAGTGATGGCCGGACTGGTTGCGCCTCCAGTTGGCCTAGTGTAATAAGCTCGGTAAGATTCAATGCACGGCAACCAGTCAGCAGCCAAAATCTGGTGGCGATACCAGCTGCCCTAATGTAATAGGCTCCATAAGAATCTATGCCCCATGACGAGCAGCGACACCGGTGTCTTGGCTGGTGGCGCCACCGGTGTCTTGGCTGGTGGCGCCACCTGGCGGCCTAGTGTAATAGGGGGTAAGGCTTTTAGCAAGATTTTGCATAAACAGAAACCTACAACTAAATCTATTAAACATTTCTTTTGAATAGTCTTAATCATTTTAAATTAAATATTCTTCACAAACAATAATCAGAAATAATAATCTTAAAGGTAATCATGTGTGCCCTCTCCATCTTTTTACTTTCTCCCCCTATACATAGTATACAGGGTGAATTTCTACTGACACCATTAACTTCGCCAGTGTGTTCTACTCACTAAATGGAATAAAAAAGTTCATATGGACTCATGTCCGATTCTCAACCGTTTGGCTGTAGTCGCGTATTTTGTGTTTTTTTTCAAAATCATGCTATTTTGCCGCACTATTTGTTTGATAAAAAATAAACTAATAAACGTACCGAATTGCAATTAAAACCATTAGAACAAGAATTAAATTTGCTATAAAACCAAGAGTTTTTGTAATGATTTGTCAACAATAATGCCTTTCATAATTGGAAATAAAATAAGACGTTGGGTAAGTAAATGTTTTAGGTTACATTTCAAGACACTTTTTTACTACTTAAATGAAACGTAAGGTAATATCAAATGAAATTAAAAACTTTCTCATTTAATAACCTTTAAAATGATGTACAAATGTTAAGTTTTACGATTAGGTATGACAGTAAAAACTCTAAAAAACCGGAATAAAACACGTTTTACTGATTTGGTTTTAACAAAGAAATGTACTGAAATGATGTACTTATTTGTTTTACGAAATCAGCTGTTATTATAATTTATCACCCAGTCTGAATCAGCTATTGTTAATACTACATTGTTGTAATAATTAATTGAGTCGTCATTTAATGTGCACGTCGGGGTGTGTGTGTGTATGTATGGATGTTATCAGACCTAGAGCCTAAACCAGTCATCCGATTTTGATGAAATGTGGTATGGAGGTACTAATCCACGGCATCTCCAGGTTTTTTTTCATTTTTGTGAATTTTTGATTTTAAAGGGTAATTTTCCCATAAAAACCCATAAAATAACGGAAAAATCAATTTCTCAAAAACGGCTCTAACGATTTTGATTAAAATTTTATAGTCTATTGGGGACCTAAAGTAATAAAAACTATAAAATTTTAATCAAAATCGTTCCAGCCGTTTTTGAGAAAAGTTGGTTTTTGCGTTATTTTATGGATTTTTATGGGAAAATTACTCTTAAAAATAAAAAATAAAAAAGATTGGTAATAATATTTTTTTATTAAGTTCCTATAATGAGGGAGAAAGTATGTGTTAGTTTCCTGATACCGTTTATTTTTATAATGGTATAGAATAGTCTAAGGCCTCCCCACCACTACGACCCACTAGGATCTATCTATTGTAGTAAGATTTTTCCATTTAATGATTATCCCAGACCTCTTATGAAACCAAGGTGGGTCTTTGGATCAACACCGAGGACCTCTTCCGGGCTAAAAAAGCACTTCCGAGTACCATGAGTCTCCTACATGCGAGAGCCTCGCACTCGCACAGCAGGTGTTGAGCCGATTCAATCCCAAAGAAGTCTTCTGAAACCAGCCCCAGCCCTCTATTGTCATGGCAAAGTATTGACAGCTGTGAATCGTCTGTTTAAAGTAAAGTGTATAGGCAGTACTCAGTGCTCACATGACGTCAGAATCATATTTTATGTATTAATTCTTTATTTACTGTTTTTTTTTTAGAGAGAGAGAAAAGGTAAGAGAACTTCGTTCCTCGTGAAATCGAGCCCTGATTATATATGTACTATTATTTTGTATTTCTAATTTTTAATACAATATTGGCTTTGGTTGTTTTATATTCTAGAAACAAAATAATTTTTAGAGTGCTAACTTTATGGCTATAATTTTAGTATAGTATAGTCCTTCTTGTTAAAAAAATATTGTAAAGCATGGAAAAAATGAAATAAAATATCATAGTATATAAATTCAATTCCTTTGGAATAATAATCTTCTATTTGTTATTGCAGCTGTGTCAGGTGCATTTTGGGATCCTAATGCAGAAATAAAGAAAACAAAACTGGAGACAGCAATTAATGATACCATACCTTTTAATCTTAGTAAGCTTGAAGAAATTGCAAAAAATAACAACGGATTTTTGGCCAACAAGAAGGTAATTGATATAATTTCATTTTAATATATTGTATACACTTTTGATTTCATAATAAATAGGCTGTAACAAAAGTAAGAGTTAATAATTTTACGATGCACATAAAATATAGAGGTTTGATTTAAACGTTTTTGTTGGCAGTTATCTTGGGCTGATTTCATGTTTGCTTCAACTGTTGAAAACTTCAGCACCTACATAAATAAGAAAGATTCTCTTGCACCATATCCTACACTGCTAGCTCTCCAAGAAAAAGTGCTGTCTCTTCCCAAAATCAAAGCTTGGATTGAAAAGCGTCCTAATACATTTTTATAAATTAATTAGTTTAGAAATAATTTGTGTTATACATTTTTTTGTTTTTTATTTGATTAAGTATTAATTTTGTTATTGCTTTAAAGCCGAGGCATTTGGTAATTTTTTACTAACCTTTTTTTTCTAATTAAATCGCTGTGAAACATTAACCTCTATTTTTGTCTATTGTGTTTTTGATGGCAATTTATAGTTGATCAGTTAAGGACATGTACTCACGGAGCTATCATATCTAATATGTAGCCATTAGACAGCCAAAAAATTCATTGTTTACTCTCTTGAATTTCGATTTACTTCTACTGTTTCTTTTAATGCTTCTTGTATAGAATAATCTATTCCATCAATTGGAATATGATCTGCCACTTTAAAAACTATAAAATTGTTTTTTTATATAAATCAATTACTTTAAATGAGTCCCTGTTATTAAATCAATAAACTTTAATTCAATTTACTGTCTGAAATAACTCTTTCTAAACCATTTAAAATTAAATCAATATTGCTACAATAATATAAGATGCGTGACCACCATCGTCGAAAAGTATTCCGAATCAATAATTTGTCAACAATTGTTTTGAATAATTTACTTGATTTTCCCAATAGCCATCTAATCGTTTCTTTTATCTGTGGATTCAAGCGTTGTGCACTGCAGCCCTCAAGCTTAACGATTACGCACATGGGTGGTTGCAAACATTCAATTCGAAGGGGAGGTTGAAAAATAAAGGGAATTTATGATTAACCTAGTTATACGAGAAAAATGTTGTAGATAAAGTGTAGGTGGAAATTGGCAAAAGATAATTTATTTTTTAAATACAGTCATATCCTATAAGGATATATATTATAAGGATTATAAAACTGTAGGCCTATTTGTTAACATTTTGTATTATATACGTTATTATATATTTAAAGAAAGATACAAATATTATCTTTTAATCTCTTTTTTTAATTCATATTAATAGATAAAATGATTTAGAAGTTATTATATTACAGTGAAAAAATTAATAACCGAATATGTTTATGTTATACGAAGATGTACGAATGTTACCAAAGTTAAACGAATAGGTATATCTTCTTTAAAATTGTATAAACAAAAATATTGATAATAAAAGGTTGTATTTATATACACTTCCTAACCGCAAAGCAAATCTTATAAGGTATTATAACATGTATTAGTTTAGTTCTATAACTCATATTTAAAACAATTAAATTAAGAAATTATAAAGATTTATGTTGTAAGCATAACCCTGAAAGTTGGAATGGAGCATACTGTCGATTCCTTGACGATAGCTTGACGACCCGTATGCGGACGTAGAACGAGGGAAACGACAATCGTTATTTTCCACGCTTGACGATTGTCAAACTCCTCTTATTACGCCATAGATCATGGATAATAAAAGGTTATCCAAATACAATTCTCACGAGTAGCATAGGCAACGACCCGTGTGCGGACTGCCTAAGGGTTTCATAATCCCTTAGGTGCCACGCGGAAACGAATGGACTGTAGTAGAATATAATTATATTGGTTAGCATGCTTTATAATAATTATGCAAAATTACATTACAATATCTTCATCCGTTCTGTAACTGTAACAAATTATTCAGTCCTTTTGCCTTTTACGACTAAACTTTGTGTATTCACTACCTTTGTGGCATTGCATTGTTGTTCTAAGAGTGTACACTGTCAGTTCATTAACAGAAAAGAAACTAATTCTGAAAATCACTGCTGATTAACTGATTAAATTGTACAAACTTGTAAACAGTTGTTGTGCTACCTTATATAGTTATGTATGTTGACTAAATGGCTGTACTGATGTGGGTAAAGCGACAACACGACTGTGCAATAAAACTGCCAAGGGTCATCGGTTTACCTGGTTTGCAGGGCTACGACATCACGACGGTGGTGCAGCTGCGAGTGGGCTCCGTCGTGATGTCGTAGTCTGCACGGCTTGACCGGGGTAAATCTTGATGAGGGTTTGACAGCCAGTGGTGATAATATTTAGCCCGTACCCCTGCGTACTGAGCAAATTTACAATGCATATACATGCAAAATACATGCAATGTTCTCATGCAAAATACTGTAACTAAACAGTTTAGGTAAGTCCTTTAGTTTTTTTTTTAATTCTAATAATTATATAAAGTGATAATACGACGAAATATTATAATTATACAAATATTTTAATCATACTGTTATCGGCAAAATACTGTGACTAATCAGTTTAGGTAAGTCCTCAAGTTTTTTTTTATTCTAATTATATAAAGTGATAATACGACGAAATATTATAA
>JAGFPH010003412.1:128990-152673 GCA_018207615.1 Philaenus spumarius | reverse complement strand
AGATGATAAAGGGCATAAAAAAAATTAAATTTTTCTTATAAATTAAGGTCCGCAAAAGATTTTTTTTTCCAGATATCAGCCATTTTGTTTTTTAACAAAATAATTCATATGTAGAAAAATGTCTAACCAATTGAGTTTAAACTTGGCGTAAAGTTTAGCATAATAATGATACATTTTAAAGAAAATAAGCAACTATACCGAATCATGCGTTTCAAAACTGCGTCTGTTTGAAAATGTCAAACCTAAATTACTCAAAAGCCGTACATTTTATCAAAAAATGTCAAGACACCGTTTTGTAGCCCTTACGATTTCTTATCGGATGGTGTAACCGGCAAAACAATCGATTGAAGGATAATTGTTACTTAAATTACAAGTGAAAAAACATGGACCACGACCGGGATTTGAACCCAGGACATTTGCCTTTCCGGGGCAACACTCTACCACTGAGCTATCCTGATCTTCCAGATATTGGTCGATGTTATCTTACTTGTACGGTTTTTATGAATTAATAGACTGAATACCTCGCATGCGACATTGAAAAAATCTCAATTCTTTTTGCAGCCTACAGTGGTGTTATTTATTTATTCATAATAACATTCGTAATAAATAACACCACTGTAGGCTGCAAAAAGAATTGAGATTGTTTTCAATGTCGCATGCGAGGTATTCAGTCTATTAATTCATAAATGCAGTAAAACCGTACAAGTGACATAACATCGACCAATATCTGTAGGATCAGGATAGCTCAGTGGTAGAGTGTTGCCACGGAAAGGCAAAGGTCCTGGGTTCAAATCCCGGTCTTGGTCCATGTTTTTTCACTTGTAATTTAATTAATTTAACCCTTGCTGAGGAAGCGTGTAAGCAGGTAATTTATTACAAATTAAAAATAATAACAATAGTTACGTTAAAGATAATAACAGCACACTGTATGTAGATGCACGTACATATAATTGGTGTGTTCACTGTGTTGGTGTAGGATGCCGGGTTGAACAAACCCTTAATATTAACAATATTGTAATGACATTTGCTTTGCATAGCCGAAACAACCCAACAAACGGCAGAACGTTTTTTGACCGGAAACAAAAGGTTTTTGAGATCAGAAGGACCCTGTCTAGAAGTTTCACCTAAATATATATATAGGGGATTATTCGGCAAATTCTTCACTATATCCAAAATAGAGGTTTTTTTATACTATAAGGCAATTTATCTTGAAACATTTAATAAACATTTAAACTATATTACTTTTACCAGATCGTTTGTCTTTTTTGAAATAAAAACTTCTTTATGCGCACCGAGAAAAAATAATCTGATGAGATACCGATACCGCATCGTATATCTTTGGATGAGGTAAAATATACGAAATCGCGCTTGAGTTTTTGATTTCAACTATGAATTCTTCTTATTCGTTGGTTTATACACGTACTAATATAAAATAGAAGTTTAATGTAACAGCTGATCGTAAAAGAAGAAATAAAATAGTCAATAGGCAAAACTCAATATCACGTCACGCTACCGACGAAATGGACATTGCGCTTCCTCATTTTGCAAGTTGTGTTAAAATAATTAACTTGTTAATACCTCTGAAATGGACATTGCGCTTCCTCATTTTGTAAGTTGTGTTCAAATAATTTACTTGTTAATACCTCTGAAATGGACATTGCACTTCCTCATTTTGTAAGTTGTGTTAAAATATTTTATTTGTTAATACCTCTGAAATGGACATTGCGCTTCCTCATTTTGTAAGTCGTGTTAAAATATTTTACCTGTTAATACCTGTGAAACGGACATTTCACTTTCTAGATTTGTAAGTTGTGTTAAAATATTTTACTTGTTAATACCAGTGAAACGGACATTTCACTTTCTAGATTTGTAAGTTGTGTTAAAATATTTTACTAGTTAATACCTGTGAAATGGACATTTCACTTTCTAGATTTGTAAGTTGTGTTAAAATATTTTACTTGTTAATACCTGTGAAACGGACATTTCACTTTCTAGATTTGTAAGTTGTGTTAAATAATTAATTGTACTTGGTAATACGTCTAAAATGATAAAATTTCTGATGAAACCAAATATGCCCAACGATTTATATTCATCACAGTTTTCATTTCTGTCAGCAGTCCCACGACTCATTTCTTTTTGTTTTTTTGGTCACACAGTAGATGTGTGAAAGATGTAATTCTTCAAAGATGTAATATATTTGACGCAGAATTTTGTGCACTTCGATTTAACCTAGAATACGACTTTTGTAAGTTATTCGAGAAAAAAAACGAAGTTCGATCATTTCGAGATTTGTATAACACCCCACCCAGAACACAAACAGACAGTTGGTGCAAACTTCAAATATTTTTTTACACGCTAATAAAAAGATGAAAACTATTTCCAGCTTTACTGCAAAATTTAATTTTTTTTTTTTTTGTTGCCTAGCACGAATAAAGAGAAGTATATATATACATATTTAAACTTCTTGAAGTACAGTAACACATACAAATTATATACCCGCCATAACATAAGGCCGTTTACCTCAACAATAGAAATTCGTGTACCCTTTTTTCCAGTCACAAATGTTGTATCCCAGAAGTAAATGATACAAACCAAAATACCCGGAGTGCTCTCTAGAGACTAAACCCTAAACTAAGGGCTGCCGTTAAATCTATTTCGGAAATGGCACACATCATGACCTTCCTTTGTTTAAATATTTCAGCTTCAATCGACCCAATCAGGCACCCTAACGACGGCTAACATGTACAAACGGGACGTGGGGGAGGGAGTAGTTGTTACTGGTGTACACTTTTACTCAATTTAGGGTTTCTTATTCGTCGTAATTGTTTAAGAAGTCAGATATGTTTCAAATAAACGGTTTTACATTTCGAAATACTTAATATGAAGTAACAGCAGCACAATACATATAGGTTTTATTTACTTCTACTTCCAATCCAAGGCCGTAGCCAGGAGGGGTTAGGGGTCAAATCCCCCCCAGAAATCCCGAAATTTAGTATTAAAAAATAATACTAGGTTTAAAAAGTGAAAATTAAATTATAAAATAGACAACACAACAGAGGATTCAGCAACATATTTTACATAATTGTGCATTTCTTGCATACTGATATTTAGATTTACTTGATTAAACTACAACGTACAATACACATGGATGCAGTAGGTTACAGCCTTACTCTCTTGTGAGCTTAATCTGATCTATTAAATAAGAAAACTATGAAGTTTCAACAAAAATACTTTACTCTAACAAAAGACGCAATGCATTGTGTACTGAAAATACTCCCAATACGGGGGTGGCGTGCGAAGCACGCAATGCATTGTGTATTGAAAATAATCTTAATACGGGGGTTGGCGAGCGAAGCAAGCAATGCACGGTGTATTGTAAATTCTCTAAATACGGTGGTTGGCGTGCGAAGCACGCAATTTATTGTGTATTGAAAATACTCCCAAGACCGGGGTTGGCGTGCGAAACACGCAATGCTCTGTGTATTGAAAATACTCCCAATACGGGGGTTGGCGTGTAAAGCCCTCAATGCATCGTTATTGAAAATACTCCCAATACGAAGGTTAGCGTGAAATGCACTGTGCGTCGGCCGATTCTCATAGTGTTCAGTGTGAAGCTTACATGTGCGTCCTTAGCAGTGAACGTCTTAAAAGGGCTTAAATTCAAATCCTTGGTCCTAACCTGACCCCCTGCCCCGTTTTTTTACATTCATTAACATAGCAAATTAACTTATAGTCTTTATTAATAAATATACAGGATCGAAAACTCTAATAAGTAAGCACTCACATACAGAATGTCCAATTAGTTAACAGCCATACTTAGGGAAATGGTTTTATGGGTTCCAAAATAAAGAGGAAATAAAGAATACATTTTTTCCAAAAACGCTTCGTTTTCCAGATATTCGTCATTTTGTTTTTTTTTTACAAAATAATTTATATCTAGAGAAATGGTTGTCTGATCGAGTTCAAACTTGGCACGAAGTTTAACCTAACAATGGTGTATCTCAAGAAAAACAAGTGGTTATATCAAATCATGTGTTTCAAAATGGCAGCTGTTTAAAAAATTCAAACCTAAATTACTCAAAGACCGTACATTTTAACTAAAAAGTTCAAGACACCTTTTTGTTGCCCTTTTGATTTTCTACCAGATGGTGTAACTGTCATGTGTAATCATTGGTTTGTTCAACCCTGAATCCTATATCAACACAGTAAACACAGCATTATGGTGTGTAAGTACGCTGTTATTATCCATAATTTAACTATTATCCTTCATCCGATTGTTTTGGCAGTTACACCATCCGATAGGGAATCAAAAGGGCTACAAAAAGGTTTTAAATTGTGAAACAGCCACAATTTTGAAACGTATGATTGGATATAATCGCTTATTTTTCTTAAAATAGATCCTTATTAGGTTAAACTTCATGTAAAGTCTGAACTCAATAGGTCTAACCGTTCTCTAGATTTAAATTATTTTGTAAAAAAATAAGCGGTACCAGAAACTGGCACATACTTTCTCACAAACATATTTAAATTATTAAACAGGGTGGGGTAGGAGAGGTGATTTTGTATTAAAGTTGTTTTCCCATAAAAATCCATAAAATAACGGAAAAACCAACTTTTCTCAAAAACGGCTAGAACGATTTTGATTAAAATTTTACAGTTTATAGTACTTTAGGTCCCTAATAAACTATAAAATTTTAATCAAAATCGTTAGAGCCGTTTTTGAGAAAAGTTGATTTTTTCGTTATTTTAAGGGTTTTTATGGGAAAATTACCCTTAAAAATAAAAAAATTCACAAAAATGAAAAAAAACACCTGGAGATACCGTGGATTAGTACCTCCATACCAAATTTCATCAAAATCGGACGACTGGTTTAGGCTCTAGGTCTGATAACAGACACACAGACACCCACACACACAGACACACCAACACACATACAGACACACACACAGACATCATTCCAAAAACCACTTTTTTAGGTTCAGGGGGGCCCAAAACGGATATTTCCACCAAAAACTCATACTCGAAAATTTTGACGAATACAATACTTTCTCCATAGGGGGAGAAAGTAAAAATGGCGGGTACCTGGAAAACGAAGTATTTTTGTCAAAATTTTTAATCTTGATTTTCTCTTTATTGTGACCCATAAAATCATTTCGCGAAGTTTGGCTGTTTACTTATGGGGCACCCTGTAAAACTGTATTACTTTCAATGTAGTATTACTAAGTAGTGTTTATTTACGTATATCAAGGTGGATTAAATAAGTTTATATTGATATTTGAAATCCCAAATATTTAAAGCACATTTTAAAGTCCGATTTTAGATTTGCTTGACATTTCTAAAACTGTGACTTGATTAAATGAATGTCTTGGTTTTCTTACAACGGATTTTAACAGTGAACTCCTATTTACTGTATAGATACACCAGCCCTTAAAGTAGCCGAAATAAACCGTTTTAAGTGTATGCAGCTGTTACAAGGCCGTCATTTTATAGATTGAAGAACTGTTTGGCTGTAAGCAAAGTTGTCGGTGGTGTTTCAATAATTTTGATAATTTACATTGACGTATATAACAATTAGTAGGAATAGTTTTGAACACGTTTATAATAAACGGTATCAGTTAACTGACACAAACTTTCTCCCAACTTACTGCAGTCAAAATAATATTGTTTTTAATCATTTTATTTATTACTTTTTAGAACAAAACAAAAAAATAATATTCTAACTACTTCAATCGTATAAAAAAAATTATTGTCCCAAGCGGGATTCGATCGCGCGACCTTTGAATTACTGGCCGTGCTCGCTACCGTTGTGTTACCGCGTGCGGCCGCTGCCGCAACGCTAGATTGACAACACAAACTTGTTTATTTTTAAACATTTCCCCATAATTATAAAACGCCGAAGTTTTGATAAAAGCGGGTGGTGTCATTTTGTTTGGCATCTTAAGCACTATAAATACTGAAAATTTGATCAAAATCTTTAGAGCCGTTTTTGAGAAATTTGCATTTTTGTCGTTTTTTATGGGTTTTTAGGGGTAAATTACCCTTAAAAATTAAAAATTCCTAAAAATGAAAAAAAAACACCTGGAGATATTAGGGTTTAGTACCTACATACCAAATTTCATGAAAATCGGACCAATAGTGTCCTCTCTGGTCGTGTATACATACAGACAGACTGACAGACAGACACCACTCTAAAAACACTTTTTTGGGTTCAGGGAGCACCAAAACAAAAAATTCCACTAAAAATATTTTTGGGTTCATGGAGCACCAACACAGATAATTGCACTAAACAATTTTTTGGGGTTCTGGGAGCACCAAAACAGATAATTCAACTGAAAATTCAAATTCGAACATTTTTACGAAAACAATACTTTCTCCATATACTACGTATAGGGTGGAGAAAGTAAAAATTATATGTTTTTGTAGTTATGAGTAATATATCTACGATTGTGCAAGGCTAATGTATGTATGAAAAATTCACTATCACCTCTAGGTGGGCAGAGCTCTCTAAATCTTGTTTGATAAAATAAACAAGGCAGTCTCTGGACTGAAAACTATATTGAGGAGAACAGCTGATTGATTTGTTGGTAGCAGCGGTGGGATTCATTGGGATCAAGTTACTCCGTCAATTAACGATGAACCAAGCAAGAGAGAGTGTTTTATCCGGGATGGTGATTGAATTTCAAGCACTGGACAAAAAATGGTCTACCTTAATTTACAAATTATCTGCTCGTACTTAATCTTTTATGATGTTGTTCTAGTCTGAATGTTTAATTTGTTTCTTGTCGTGGATATTTACGATATCAGTAAACTATTGTGTATTTTAATAGTTGTGAGTTTTCGCTACGCTTAGGCTTATGTCTTTCATTTATATTGGACTAGCTGGCCCAATCAGGCTTTGCACGGATAGACAAATCAAAGTTAAATCTATATTTAAAAAATGTATTACACTATGTATTTTTTATGGGGATTTTTAGTAACTTTGGCCCCCCCCCCCAACCCTCTAAAATTTGGAATTTTTTTTAAACCTTTCATAGCGAGCACCTAAGGCCCTAGAGGAAGCTATATTCCAAGTTTCATTTCAATCCGTGCAGTAGTTTTTGAAGAAATTGTGATGAGTCAGTTAGTGGTATTTGGCTTTTATATATAGATAAACTAATGTTTTTCAGCTAGTAAACCAATAAAAAACAGCTTATTTGAACCCAGCTGGTATCTTAAAATGAAGGGTTCAAAATACAGGAAAATACGTTGATTATAAACGCTAAGTTATTAAATCATACTTATTCTACTACTGCGGACGTTATGACCACTTACTTTATAAACTAACTAATACAACTCAAATGTTTCTATACAATAAAGAATGTCTCCAGCATCGTACTTCCAGCTAGCAGTCGCCCAACATCTAAAAATCAGCTTAGAGATTTTCCTGTTTCATCGTATTTGCATCAATAATAATTCTTCTGTATCACATTCTGCTACAGAACATAATAACATGCCTTTGAATGGGAAAAACTAATCCCTACTAAAAATGTTGGCTCTTCCTTAATAATTGAAGATAATAATAATTCGACCATGCAGCTGAACCGCTGACGTGAGTTGAGCGAATTTCCAAAATTAAATTTATATATGTTTTTGGGTTTCAAACAACTATTTAGGAAATTGATCTACTCACGAAGGTGCTGCCAGCATGTACCAAATATAGTGCCATCGGTCACCACGGTAAAAGCAGTGGATTTAGTTCTGGTACTTTTACGTTTTGATTGTTTTTGGGGGAACCAGATGGGCTATAAGGTCGCGTAAAAAAACAAAATGTGCGCAGAATTATTTCTTATATCTATTATTTTAAAGAAATCTTCAACAAAATTTAATTATAGTACGAAAAATCTCAAAAAATGTTTACTTCCGGTCAAAAATTTTGTCTACTTACGGTAAATTTTTTTGGCTAACCAACTCGTCCAAACGACTTAGAAAACCAACCTGTGTACTAAATTTGGACCAAATCGGACATAAAATGCGTCCGTTAGAGTGCGCACAATCATATACGTGATACTTCCGGTCAAAAATGTGGTCTACTTCCGGTAAATTTTTTTGGCTAACAAACTCGTCCAAGTGACTTAGACAAACAACGTGTGTACCAAATTTGGACCAAATCGGACGTAAAATGCGTCCGTTAGAGTGCGCATACATGTATAAATAAAGTTACTTCCGGTCAAAAATGTGGTCTACTTCCGGTCAATTGTTTTGGCTAACCTACCACTTCAAGCAACTTAGAAACCCAATGTGTGTACTAAATTTGGTTCAAATAGTACGTAAAATGCGTCCGTTAGAGTGCGCACACATACATACATATATATATGACCTTTTGTCTTTACCATAAGGGCCACTGCAATAGCTCATTTTTCCTATGGAAATTCGCTATTAATGCAGCCATTATTGCTTTCTTCGATAATACAGCATACAACTAAATATCTCTGTATATCTCGCTGTTATATAGAAAAACAAAATTAGTGCAAAAAAATAAATGTATTCTGTTAATTAGTTCAAAAATACATTTTATGAGTTTTTTTTATACATTTTTTGGAAAATGTATTTCTTTTAACATTTATTTGTAATCATTATAGTTAAAAACTGTAACGACCATACAATTCTACAGAATGTACTTAGTAAGTGATATTTTTTTCATAATACTTTCATTGCATTCACATCAATAATCTTCTTTGGACCCTCAATCTAGCCTCGTGATAGAATACTCCGAAATTCTTTACTAATTGACCGAGCGAAGCGAGGTCTCCTTTTTAGCTCAACCGTTCGGCATTTCGTCTGTGTGCCTGTCTGTCTCACGATTACGGCCAAACGCCTTGACCGATTGTGCTGATTTTTTTGCATGAATGTTCCTTATTCCTAGGCCGAGCGATGTATATATAGAGTTTTTTTTCATTTTTGATTTTTAACCCCTTAAATAAAATAAAAATGTAACACCGTTTCTCTCAGTGTAAGCTTTTTTCCAAAGCCATTTTGTGGTTTAACCGTACGTCGAATTTGTTCCGTATCTCTAACGGTAAGCTCACAAAACGTCCTCAAACTTAAAATTTGTTCAAAATCGTCCAAGTTTTTGTATTTTAACCATGTTTTTATAAGTTTATTCTAAACCAATTCAAAAGTGTTCCATAGCTTTTTCGTAGAGAAAGGTTCAAAGAATTCATATATGCCAGTAAAAAAAATGATTGAAGTAAAATTAACAAAGTTATTAGCTCAAGAAACAAACATGTTCAGTAACGAAAGGAAAAAGTTCAATTTTAGGCCTAAATAAAAAGTAGTCAACATTTTTTGTATTTTTTTTCATAAATATAAAAAAGTTTTGTAATTTAGTTTTAAATGAAACTGTATAAAACTATTTATAAATTTCAAATTTCTTATTTTGAAAACACCAGTTTTTATGTTCCTACTTCAAGACTGCTAACAAAAACTAGACCTGTTTTGAATAGTACTTTAGGAATACTATATCCTTTGCAAAAAATTACATATTATTATAAGAAAGTGTAGAGAATAAATCAAAGAATTGAAGTGTATACTTGTAAATTATTATTGAAAAAAGTATTTGACTTAGCTTTAATTGAATTATAAAATGAGATGAAACAAATGAAAACTCGCGGCGATAAAGGACATACAAAAAATTACCGTCGGACAGCGTGGGAAGTGATGGTACATGGGTTGAGATCACTATCACGACGCTTTAAGATCGTTTTTTTTTCATTATTTCTAATATTGGAATATGATATGGAACTGTAAATTCATTGTTAAGCTTTAGGTATTTAAGTATGTAAATGTTTAATTCTATGTTTTCCCTCAATAATATTTGTAGCTACCTTACGCATTACTAACCTAAATAAAACGAAATGCCCCCTAAAAGGAAATCTTTAGCAGTTAAAGCTCAAGAAAAGAGAAAAACGAGAACTAGAAACCCCGGAATCGCGGGAATTGCAAAATATGTTCTACTGGCTAAACCTTCTGCTTACTTCCTTACTGGCACACTATTTTTAACCTAAGCTCAAAACCACATTAATTTGTTATTTCAACGAGCGAGGTCTACTGTTCACAGAACTACTAGTATGCTCGTTCTAAAATAGCAGCATTATTTCTATACTTCACCTTGACATAAATCCTTTATTCGAAGTGTTTTCATATTCAAGCATTTACTAAATGTGCTGTATACGTCATAAGCGTGTTTCATCCTGTTGTTTCATTAGTCGCGCAATCTCCTACCTGGTACTTACTCTCCATACAACTCGCTCGTAAGCTATAGTACGTCGATATACGGTACAAGGATTTGATAAATGAACTGAAACAAGGCGTCGCAATCCAACCCTATACCGCACCAGTAATTTCTTTCTTTCAATCCGTTTACAGTGACTAGTTCACAGAAAGCAATATAGAGAGCTCTGTACGCAATATATCAACGTCAAGGTTACGGTGTAATCTCCCGTAAAGGCAGGCAAAGCTATTACGTCTAATTAGTATGTGGGTGGATGAATTCGAGTTAGTTGTTTCGATTGTTGCGTAATAGTATGGTTTGTGTGTATAACTAAAGTTGTTTCTGTAATATTTTAAAAGTTAATGATTTGTTTAATAAAATCTCTCTGGTAAAGAAAATTAGTTATTAGTGATGACTTCAAAAGGAGTTGAAATTTTCCGTAAATGAAATTTTTTTTCGATCGAGTACCTTTCATTATTTACACTGACTATACTTTAAATTAATTAAATTACAAGTGAAAAAACATGGACCAAGACCGGGCTTTGAACCCAGGACCTTTGCCTTTCCGGTGCAACACTCTACCACTGAGCTATCCTGATCCTACAGATATTGGTCGATGTTATCTCACTTGTACGGTTTTACTGCATTTATGAATTAATATTTTAAACAACACACAGGATGTTTTGCTAGAAGCTGGCACTACTTCAGGAGATTATAGTGGACCTAATAAAAAGCAAAATTGTTCATACAAAAACAGGTTCGAAAAAGATTCGTTTACCGATATCAGGCATTTTGTTTATTTTTTTACTAATTAATTCGTATCTAGAGAAATTTTTGACCTATTAAGTTCAAACTTGGCATGAAGTTTATTTAACCTATCAATGATCTAATTTAAGATTTTAAGAAACACAAATTATTAAAATCATGCGTTTCAAAATGGCGGTCGTTTGAAAATTTCAAACCTAAATTACCCAAAAACCTTACAAAAAATACCAAGAAGATCATTATATACATACAATATTGTTGTTTTCTGTGTAATAGGATGCCGGGTGAAACAAACCAATTATTACTCATAACTTAGTTCAGGAAACACCTATCACAGTGGGAATCCTTGAAGGCGACCAATGCTCTCGGCTCTTGGAATCGAGCAACCAGGGGACGAAGAAGACACATACTTGGTGGAGAATATCCTGAATATCACGAGGAATACAGAAGGTGCTAGGCGCGGGACACAGGGGGCATAGGGAATTAAAATGGCTACAAAAGAGGGGTTTTCAAATTATTTGTTAAAATGTTCGGTTTTTGAGTCATTTAGGTTTGAAATTTTCAAACAGGCGCCGTTTTTAAACGCATGATTGGATATAATCACTTGTTTTTCTTAAAATAGTTCATTGTTAGGTTAAACGCGTGCCAAGTTTGAACTGAACTGGTCAAAACATTTCTCCAGATATGAAATATTTTGTAAAAAAAATGGCGGATATCTAGAAAACGAAGCGTTTTCGGGCCTATGTTTGTATGAATTTTTTTCTTGTTTTTAGCTATAGAAGAGCTGCCGAGAAATTGCCGGATGGTTCTGAGTCACCTTTTCTAAACAGAAAAGGACGTAGAATATCGATACAACTTTTAATGTGAACAAATTCTTACAGGCCTGACCCTCTTAACATACTGCTGGAGATGTCCTCCTGAAGAAAAACAACTTCAATAGCTTGTGTTACATCAGGCCAAGTAAAGAGTAAAAAGAGACTCCTCAGTTTCTAGATCTTCGGGAGACTCAATGAAATCTAACAAGTTTCTCTCGCTATTTTTAATTACCTCCACTGACCCTAGACACCCCAACAAGTCAGACATATTTGCGATAGGATTTATGTTACCAATGGTTGTAAAGTAATTTCATAATATGTCGTGAGTCGGTTATTGAAATTGAGAGAAAATCTGGAAAAGCAAGGAAAAAGAACTATCGAAATTCTTAAGGAACCCAACATGTCAAATTAGAGAACATAATATTACAAAAATAATGGGAATCGCTAATTATTTTTTGGATGATCCGTTATAAACCGGTGTCATGGAATGTGTTTAAGATTTTAAATTTACAATATCGCCATTGCCTTTTACAACTTGGGAAGCAGCCGAAAGACTGTATTCTTTGTACTTTGTATAAGAAATATTCAAATTTTTGAAAACTATTTATACAAAGTGTCCGATAAGTAAAGTGCCAAACTTCGGTGAATGGTTCTATGGGTAAAAAAAAATGAAAAAGGTTCATATAAACATAGGCCCGAAAACGATTCATTTTCCAGATATCCGCCATTTTGTTTTTTGTACAAAATAATTCTTATCTATAGAACGGTTTGACTGATTGAGTTCACACTTTTCATGAAGTATAACCTAACAAAAATATACCTCAAGAAAAATAAGCGATTAAATCCAATCATGAGTTTCAAAATGGCGGCTGTTTGAAAATTTTAACCTAAATTACTCAAAAACCGTACATTTTAACAAAAAAAATGTCAAGACACCTTTTTTGTAGCCCTTTTATTCCCTATCGGATGGTGTTACTGTCAAAACAATCAGATGAAGGATAATAGTTAAGTTATGTGTAATAATTGGTTTGTTCAACCCGGCACAGTTGTAATCCTATACCAACACAGTAAACAGAGCAATATTGTATGCACATTTGCTGTCATTGCGAGCTATAAGGTCGCGTAAAAAAACCAAATGTGCAGAATAAAATCCTACATTTATATTTGTAGAATAAAAATCTAAAAAATTTCATTCTTGTAGTGAAAACTTCAAAAAATACTGTAGTTACTTCCGGTTGTTGGATTTTTTGGCTAACGAACTCGTCCGAGACAGCCAACATGTACCTAATCCGACTTAAAATGCGGCCGCTAGAGTGCAAACACATATATACGTATACAGTATATATATGATTTTTAATGACACCCCAAAACCTGTTCTGGGGACCATGATCGGTGCTCACTTGCTACCCCCGACCTTGGATCTTACCATAAGGGCACTGCAATAGCTCGTTTTTCCAATGGAAATTCGCTAATAACTCCAAAGCTAAGATGGTAAATAATGTTAAATATTCAAATAAAATTATTTCTTATATTTTATAACAACAGTTATAATACATTTTAAAAGAACCAGCAAGGCTCAGGTCTTCACTTTAGTAAAAAGCTAACCTGAAAGTTAAAAATACAAATAATTGCTTCAGACTTTGAAAACAGCTGTTAATGGAAATATTAGAGCAAAAAGCTGTTTTATTGTTATTTTATTCAATTAGTTGCTATGGCAATAAATGTAATTACATCTGTTGGTTCATCAGTCTAGGCCTAACCTAAGATTTTTCCGATTAAATTAAAAAATATTGAAATAAAAAAAATTTTCTATCAAAATTAATTATATCCTACGTTACTCGGGGATATTGAAGCTGTTTATTAGTAAAACTATTTTTTCAGTCGGTTCAGTAGTTCCAGAGATTACCTTCTACATAAAAACAAACAACTTTTACCTCTTTATAATATTAGTGTAGTTAAAGTAAAAACAAATATTACAGCAGACATTAAATTCGCCATAGTATTGTACAAAGGATGTGTATAATGGATTTGCAATATGAACCAATACACTGAATCGATGTATTATAAATTTAATTAATGACGTATCGTCATAGATCGTAACACAACACAAAGGCTAATAGGATATTTAAACGTTTTTTGAATAGTGAAACATGTGATCCAACCGTTTGATAAATTTACAAAGAGAATATTATTAAAATATGTATTAAGTTTATTTTTGAATTTGTATTTATTTAATCTGATTTAAAAGTTGTTTGTATTGAAATTCTTTTGATTTAGTTAATTTCATTATTTACGTTTGATTAATATTACATTTTAATTCGTCAACTTTTTTTATAGGTTATGGTATGAGAGAGGTGTTTTTTATTCATGATTGTAAAATAACAAACTAACAATTGTTAATGTAGGGTGTTTGATTTGCCGTGGTTATCGCTGTTGTTGGTTCGATTCCAGCTAACGACGTTGGCGTTTTACCCTGACAGTGCTATTGGTACACGTTAAGTAACTTAAACAAATTAATACAAAAACCAAATACCTAAGGGAATACCCGAGGGAATTATTAAATCGTATTTACGGTGAATATTTTTTAAATATTTTTACTATATACTGTATGTATTGTATCTGTGAATAAAAACTAGTTATACCTCATGCCTCAATGTAAAAAATATTTAATATTTTCCAAATCGTTTAAACTTTAAAACTGTAGTTCATAGAACACCTTTTGAGGTGTAATTTGAAAGCTAACAGCACACAAAAAAAAAAAAAAAATCTGTAGGAATTTAAACTAAGGTATATTTTCTGAAAACATTTTAGGGACAAAGTTAAATGATAGATGTACAAAATCGTCTCTTTCCGGTAATAAAGAATGATTTGAGAAAATATATATTGTAACTAAATTTGAAAAATAACACCAAACTTAAAAGTGTAAGGGGAGGCGGACTTAATAAATATTTTTTTCGGTTTTCCTTTATTTTTGTTTCCTTAAAATTTAAGTTTTTCTGAATGCAGTGATATTTAATGCTTGTAGGTTTGAAGTATATTAAGCTGAGAAAAACTATTTTGAAATAAAGTTTACATCGTCTTTTTAGATAGTAATTTCGGAATACGGTAGTGAATTGAATAGTGAAGTATTTTGTTTTGTGATTTGTGTAATAAATTCAGGATACGTACCAAGAGTCAATATTACTCAAAAAAAAATAATTTGAGAGTGATTCATCACACGGATTCTGAGAAAATGTTCCTTATGTTAACATGTAGTAGTATAGGGATTGAGATTGCGATGCTGTAATATGTTACCCAGTCTTATTTCTCAAATTTAAGAAAGTAGGCAAATTTTTTTAATAAAACTAAGTTTTCTGAGGAACCATTTGTCCTAAACTCTTAAAAGTTTTACCACTTGTGTAGAACATCCTAATGAACAGTATCTACCACTTTGAAAAATATTAGTAGAATAATTTCTAAATTATGAACTACTTCAAAATTGTACAAAACAATTTTATTTTTGTTTTGTTTTAAGACATAAAGACTTCAAAGTGGTAGGGGCTCTAAAGAAGGATATTATTAATAAGTAGTAAACATTTCATGAATGTACTTTAAACAGACACTGAGAAAACACAATATTTCTGAAGACGAAATAACATTGCGGAGATAGGGACGTCCGTCTCCCCGTAAAACAAAATCGCTTCATGTCAAGTACTTTTTGAGTTTTACCTTTTTTTAACAAATAAGTCAAACAAAAAACTTATTTTCAATTACACAAACCTACAAATAACTGTATATTTTACTTCACCGACCTTATTCTAATACTATTTAGGTAACATATTAAAAGCTGCGGCTTAAATAAAACCACCAATATTAGATACACAATATATAGGTACAGAAATTGTCCATACAGAACGCAGGAAATTGTGCCTTCACTTGTGGGATATTTGTTTACTAAAATTAGAATTTTTTACATTTAGGAAGCGTGAGTTAGAAAATATTTTGCGTTGTCATTTATTACCAATGTCGGTAGGTCCTCATTTTAAATGGGCCTAACTTACAAAATGTACACAACTGAAAAGTTATGTTAATTTACATTTAATAAGTTTGACCTAAGCTTAATGCTTTCAAATAAATTAAACTTAATGTTTTTAAACTATAATTAACTAGGGGAAACTCATGTTAAAACATACTAATGTTATGTTTTCTTTATAATAAAGGATTAATAATAACCCCAAAGCTAAGACGGTAAATACAGTAATGTTAAATGTGTTAAGTGTGAATAACACACATATGTGTGTGTTAGTATGAATATGTTTAACTAATTATTATTATTATTTATTATTATTATTATTAGGGGGTTTGTGTGATCCACCACCGGGACCCACTGCACCTAAACCATGAGGTCCTCTGTGCCCCATGTCCAGGCAGCAGTTCACATCAAACCCGCCCTTTTTTGCGAAACGAAGGAGTCCGTGGGGGCCTTCCTCTCGTATGTAACTGGTGTCAGGGTATCCTTGTCCCAGATATTTCTGCCTCATTGATGCGAGGGCATCACATTCGCATAGAACGTGGAAAGAAGTTTCCTCCTTCTGTCCACACCTTCGACATAATGGGTTGTTCTCCAGCCCCATTAGGTGGAGGTGCCTCCTCAGAGAGTTGTGTCCCGTCAGTAGACCGACCAACAACCTCACTTCCGGCCTGCCAAGACCCAGCAGTGTTCCGCTTAGGTGTCCATCCAGGCCTACAATGAAGTCGTGTGCCTGTCTCTGACCTCTTACCGTCTCTCTCCATCTACGCAAGTGTCCTGATTGAAAATTTTTTCTTACGCTTTCTTTCCCATAGCCTCTTGATATTCCTATCATTGGTTCTGGGGCCATCGGTGGAGTTTCTGCTCCTCTCTTAGCCAGTTTATCTGCTATTTCATGTTTAACTAATGTAATGTATAATTTCTATTCAAATTTCCTTAGTAGATTGTAAGTTTATATATATCTGATTTTTATTGTTTTGGAAGCCATTATTGTGACTTCACACTAAGACTGATGTAGTGTGTAAGATTTGGAGGAGCGCGGTTGGCTGTCGAGTTTTCTTTCATTCCGAGAGAAATTTACGTTTGTTGTATTTGAGTGTTTTCTTTTTTTTTTTTGTACATCCCAAACAGGTTTTGAACCTCGGGATGTTTATATATTGTTTCCTATGTATGTAAGTTTACTTATATATATTATATATAGATACGGAGCAATAAATATCATTATCATTATCAATTATAAGATAACTGCATCTAATACACTTTTTATTTGTGGTATAATAAAGGTTCCTAAAAACATATACCTCATTTTCGTCGAATAGATCTTATTGATTTTATTAAATTGTACATTTAAAATGTTTATACAAACATGAAGCATAAAGCAAATTGCTAACCGATACACCTAATCGGAATTTCAGCTAAATGATTTTACGAAGACAGGGAGAATGTTGTCAAACTGTTATTGATATTCAGCAAAACAAAATATCCCTTTTACTTTTATTGGTTTGAATTTCCTATAAGAATTAATCCACCAGCAATAAAGTAAGACTAGATATAACAAGGGAGGTAAAACAAATGTCTCGCATAAATACCTCCACTTTGCAGGAAACTACACATCATACAGCTCGCGGAGTTAAACTAGTCCCGTATCTTGAAGGGATGGAAATATGAAACATAATAACTCGACATAGGAAGCAGTACAAGATAAACAGAATTCATGAACCATATTTCCCTGCCATGTGTACCAACCTAACAGAGCTTGTCACTGGAGAGTGATTTATACTTGCTCGGCTTATCTTCGCCTTCCTGTTTACATTTCGTAAAACAACTGCTGCGCGTTCTTTAAGATTTCCCATTTTTTACTCGAGTCGTCCGTCTGCTTGCTTTTTATTGTATTAAACGATTCGATACGTATTTTGTATTCTCTTGTATTGCGGAGTTTGTTTGTCAGTAGTCAGCCGGTTTGGCTGGGCTGATTATTTCAAATGGATTTTATTAGATTGTTCAAAGCAGTTTTGATTACTGCTCACTTAAGGCTCGGCTCTCCACATTCAAAACTACGATATTGGGTACCAATTTCAATGTTAAATAACCAAAATATACCTTCACTATTAAGCATATTTTTGTGCTGTTTTTGTTAAAAAACGAAAGCTGTATTTTTTTTTCTTAAAGTAAAATAGATAGTGGGTGTTGATTGGTAAGGATTTTTGCAATATTTCTTTTTGCAACTGAGTAAAAAATTTATAAAGTTTACTATTTTTTACTATTTATATCATACGTTTATGAAAACAATAAAACGGTTTCTGAAAATTTATTCGGAAATCAACAGCCGCATATGACAGTACTTCAAAATGAAACCAAATTTTTAAATTTATTCCACGAATTAACGGAAAAAAATGACTTATTCTGTAGCATTGCTCTTATGGGAATCAGATTCAATATGGCGGGCAGGGAAGCGCCCCCTTAATAGCATTGTACACATCTATACTAATAAATTATAAAGAGGTAAAGTTTGTTTTCTTGTTTGTTTCTTTGTATGTAGGGGGTAATCTCTGGCACTACTGAACCGATTGAAAAAATAGTTTTTACTAATAAAAAGCTACACTATCCCTGAGTGACATAGGCTATAATTCATTTCCATAAACACCTTTTTTTATATAAATATTTGTAAATTTAGTCTAAAAAAATTCTTAGATTAGGCCTAGAACGATAAACCAACACATGTATTTACATTTATTGCCATAGCAACCAATTGAATAAAATAACAGATAGTATAGCTGTTTGCTCCAATATTTCCATTAACAGCTGATTTCAAAATTTGAAGCAATTATTTTTCTATTTCTAGCTTTTAGGTTAGGGTTTTAAAGTGTAGACCTGAAAATTGCTGGTTCTTTTAACCATTATTATAACTGCTTTTACAAAATATAAGACATAATTTAATTTGAACATTTAACATTATTTACCATCTTAGTTTTGAGGTTATTATTAATCCTATACCTTTATTGTAAACTGGAGGAGACCCCTGCGTGCTCCGCACGCCAACCCCCAATGAAACCTCTAAAAACCTCTAATGTTATGTTTTATTTATAATAAAGGTGTAGGATTAATATAACCTCAAAACTAAGATGGTAAATAATGTTAAATGTGCTAATTATATTTTATAACAGTAGTTATAATAATGGTTAAAAAAACCAGCAAGGCTCAGGTCTACACTTTAAAACCCTAACCTAAAAGCTAGAAATAAAAAAATAATTGCTTCAAATTTTTAAATCAGCTGTTAATGGAAATATTGGAGCAAACAGCTATATTATCTGTTATTTTATTCAATTGGTTGCTATGGTAATAAGTGTAAATACATGTGTTGGTTTATCATTCTAGGCCTAACCTAAGAATTTTTTCCGACTAAATTTACAAATATTGAAATAAAAAAGTTTTTATCGAAATGAATTATAGCCTATGTTACTCAGGGATAGTGTAGCTTTTTATTAGTAAAACTATTTTTTCAATCGGTTCAGTAGTGCCAGAGATTTACCCCCTACAAACAAACAAAAAAACAAACTTTACCTCTTTATAATATTAGTATAGATAAAACATAACATATGTTTTGGAAGGTTGGGGGTTGGCGTGTGGAGCACGCAGGGGTCTCCCCTAGTAAACCAATAAAAATTCATGATTATAATATCAGTACGCGGCGAAATAAACCGAACTGAAATTTAAACAGCTGTAGTCTGTTTTTAGAACAGCTGATTATATTGTTAATTGTTGCCAGGCCACGTTGCTTATAATTACTTTCTTGTTTGACGTTAGTTAACGCTGTAATGCTGCTTACCACTCCAGGAAAAGTTTTCTTCGCAGAGCATTATTTTCCAATCAACTGGTGTTTATCGTTCATAAGTAATAATTGTTTCTCACACCATTTCACTTAGGCCAATTTCTTCTGACCAACAATACAAAAATCTAACAATTTTGTAGTGAGTGGTAATTTTCTGTTCTGGAACCAAGTGCCAACAAGGAGATTATTTTGTTTGCTATACGTTTTGACGTCACATTTCCAAAACGGGTGTCGTTGTCAAAAATGCGGACGCATTTCATGTCTGTTTTCACATTGTTTATTAGTTTGACAATTAACTTTTATCTTGTAAAAAAACGCACAGTCTCTTCCCAAATCAAAGTTAATACTATCAACTCCTATAAAAGCGAGTATACGTTCGAACGTACATACATACGTACGTACGTACGTACGTGAGTAATATTTAATAAAACAGCTGTAATATTTAAACAAACCCAGTGTATATTATTGTTTGAGGTTATGTTTACAAATTCAATCATTATAATGTCTTGTGAAGTTGATTTTTTTTTTTTTAATATGAGCTAAATAACTAATGTACGCTATAATATACGTTATAATATTTGCTTTGAGGTTATAAACATATAAACTATATATAAATACAACCTCTTATCATCAATATATTTTTTTTACGAATTTAAAGAAAATATGCAATCTATATATTTAAAGCCGTAAGAAAAAAAAAATCATTTGGACAGTTCGTCTGAGACTTCTACTGGGCCGATTTACATGCGGGTTTTACCAAAACAAAGGTTTTCGGTCCTATATTAGCAGATTTTATTTGTATTTTGAAAATATTTACGTTAAGTGGGTCAAAAATGAAAAATAAACTTTTCCTATGGAGATTTAACATGGGAGAAAAGGTAAACTTTTTCAATCCTTTGAACAGTTCGTCTGATACTTTCACTGGACCAATTTACATTCAGTTTATACCAAATAAAAGCAAAAACTTTCTATATTAACAGGTTTTATTTACTTTTACGTCATCTTAATTTCTTAAATAAAAAAATCAACATTTTCAAACCTTTGCAATGATTTTATTTTACAGTTCTTCAATCAGCTGATTGTTAAGAAACAAGGTTTTTTGCCTAACAACAGAAGAAGAGCAAACGCTCATATATTATAACAGCTGATTTCACTCATCATCTGTATAAAACCTAGCATAGATTGTATTTTGGGGTTATGTTAACAATTACAATTCATCAATAATGTAATTCTTCTAATGAGTTCTAAAATTAAGGTAGGCTATAATACGTTTTAAGATTTGCTTTGAGGTTATAAATTGAATATAAATACAACCTTTTATCAACAATGAATTTATTCATTTATACAAACTTCGGTAATCAATATGAAATAAAAACCAATTAAAAGATAACATTTGTATCTTTATCTTGATATATAATTAAGGCCTACATAAATACAACATTTTAAAAATAGGCCTACAGTTTTAAATTGCAATATTTTTCATGGTAGTCGGCAATTGTACTATTTATGCAAAGTGATGATTTTTTCTCCTTTCTTTAATATCTGTATTGACATCCCAAAAAATTAGATTATGTGTATAAAATATTAGTTAAATTCACTGATTGTCGAAACCATTTTTTTCTTCTTTAACTTTGCTGCAAGAAAAATAATTGGAAAGAAATAGCATTTTTAAAATTACATTTTATACATGTTTCGCACCATCATTCTGCCTACCTCTCCACTCACCACAAATGGAGCTGTATCCGCCGAATATCGACGGGCAACAATTATTTATATATTTTAAGTTAGGCCTAGACTGAACCAAAATAAATAAATAATGTTTATTGTTGATTGAGTAATCAGCTGTAGTCTCTAATATTTTCATTAACAGTTTATTTCAAATTTTAAATCAATTATTAGTATTTCTAATTTTTAGGTTAGGTTTTTATTAAAGTGTAGACCTGAGCCTTGCTGACTACACAGGGAGGGGGGGGAAGGGGTTTGGTGTGTGGAGCACGCAGGGGTCTCCCCTAGTATTCCTTTAACTTCGGAACGTTCCTAGGTCTAAACAGCTGATTTCACCGATCATCTGTAATACACAAACCAGTGTAGATTATAAATTAATATAATAATAACTTACCGTCACCAATAGTCATACGTCGCTGCTTATACGACGGCCGTTTCGGCTATTCAGCCATTTTCACTTTTATTTACAGCCACTTCACACGCTGTAGTAACATTTTCTAAACGTACCTAAGCGGGAAAATAGTAACTGGTCATATCCATAGCTTGGAAGCTACCCAAACACTGTTTGCTTTATTTCCGCCCTCATAGCCTCTTACCACAGAATTACTACTTGTACAATTTTTAAACACAAAAAATGGTCTTAGAAATAAAAAGGGTAAACTTGTTTAGGTTTAAAAGGTACTAATTGATTTCGTGTTGTCCACTTCTGTAAATTGTTTCTTTAGTTTTGATTGGTGTTTTGTTTTCACCGCGTAGTTTTTCCTCTTCCCGGTGTACGAGTAAACTTTATATTCCCTACGTATATTTTCCCGTCCATAACACACACAAAAAACGAAGCAATCACTGCCTATTCTCAATTCACCCACTCATGGCCTAATTACTTGTAATAGCTTTGCAGCGCACTGCCTGTCCTTCAGTCGATACAGGAAATTACTATGTAGTCTTGACGTTGATATATTGCACACAGAGCTCTCTATATTGTTTTCAGTGAACTAGATAGGAGAGACATTTCAAAGAAGTACTAATATTCTCTGGGAACAGACAGTTCCTAGTTTTTTTGTGTGTGTTTAAATACCTCTTAAACTTCACCAGGCTGTTCTATAGGTAAAAATAAGAAAAAGTTCTCATAAACATAGGTTAGTTTTTTAAATATCTACCATTTGTTAAAGCTCTCAAAGAGTTATCGGACGTAAAAAAGTCGTTTGATCGAAACCTTTAATCACTTAATGCCTCTAAACCTAAGTTTCTACCCTTATCTTTACGGACAAATACAGATTTCAAAATTAATAGATTAAAACTGCACACATGTGGTAATTACCTTAATAATACATGTTTATGTGGAAACATAGAAGGCGTCGGGTCCTATAAATATCTAGGGGTATTATTCGGTAAGAGAATGAAATGGACTGAACAGATTGTGTTTTTAAAAGAAAAAACTAGAAAATTAATTTATGTTTTCAGACAACTTAGGGTGCGTTCACAAAGAAAGCTGGTTGCAAGTTACTTGTTTCTAGACGCTTGCTCCCAGCGCTTGCAAGCGCTTGTGAATAGTTTTGGGTGTTCACAACAAAAGCTTGCAACTTTCATTCCGAGAATGTCTTCCTTAAGTGATAAAGAATTATTTTTGCTTAAAAATGTAGATTTTAAAATGCGCTGAAAGAGTATCGGTATACATGAAATTAACCACGGAAGAGGAAGATTTGGTGAATACCACCATCTGTTTCCTTAATTCAAATTGGACAACGTAAGGTTTTTTTCTTATATGAGAATGGAGTTGAGGACATTCAATTATATCCTCAAGGAAATTGAAACTTTTAGACAAATCCTGGGGAAACTAGCATAAGCAACCAATTCATCCGGAAGAACTTCTAGTTATTTGTTTTAATAACCATTTACCATATAATAGTTCTATACAAATAGTTTTTAAAAACCATTATAAGATAAAAAATTTAGTTTTTTTGCTACGTGAAATTACTATAATTAAAAGATTGTATTACAATGATATATAATATGAATATGATCTATTTAAATATTACTTCAGATGCACAAATTTCGATTTAAAACAATGTTTATTAAAAGAGCTCCTAAGGTCTCTGCCAGTGGGGAAACACTTTAAAAGAGCTCCTGAGATACTCTTTGCCAGATGAAGGTTTAAAGATATCAAAGATATCAACAAGCTATTGATTATTACAAATGACGTAATTACAAATTACAATGAAAGTACAATTATAAATGAATCATAAAATTATAGACAAATTGTTATTTATAAACTTTGAAAAAAATATAGGCCT
>JAGFPH010003412.1:100464-118990 GCA_018207615.1 Philaenus spumarius | reverse complement strand
TAGCGGGTGAGGAGTACTGGAAATATTCTGGAAATTTTAATATATTACAAGTTATGCTTTTAGCCATTCCGACTATTGTTATAAATTAATATAATAACAACTTACCGTCACCAATAGTCATACGTCGTTGCTTATACGACGGCCGTTTCGGCTATTCAGCCATTATCAAGTTGTCAGGAGGAATATCTCCGTTGTCAATGAATATGAATACACACACTTAAACACATATTTTCACAAAAACAATAAACACGCACAAGTCACATCAAGCGAAGACTTAAAAATACTACATCGGTGTGAAAAAGGAAAATTACTGAATGCGTTGGAACAGTACGAAATTTACAAAATGTTTAAAACCTCACCTAACCTGATACTCAACGAGAAATTAGGTTTTGATTCTAATGTATTATTCGACACAGTAATATCTGAAACAGACAAAGAAGACTCCAACTAGATCCCCCCTCCAATTCCTTAACTGATAACAAGATTACATATCACTGGAACAGATTAGTACAGTGCGAGACAGTAGGCCTACCGGACACGCGATCGTTTTATAATATGTGACTTGTGCGTGTTTATTGTTTTTGTGAAAATATGTGTTTAAGTGTCTGTATTCATATTCATTGACAACGGAGATATTCCTCCTGACAACTTGATAATGGCTGAATAGCCGAAACGGCCGTCGTATAAGCAACGACGTATGACTATTGGTGACGGTAAGTTGTTATTATATTAATTTAATATATTATCTCATTGTATTTGTTTTAATAAATTACAAGTAAAAAACACATGCTATGACTGGGATTTGAACCTAGGACCTTAAGCTTCCCGTGCTAATGTTCTGATCACTAAGAATTCCTGATCACAACAGATATTGGTCTATGCCATCTCACTGGTAGTATTTGCTGCATTTTATTGAACTAAGGGATTAGTAAATTCCCCTATGGTTGCCGAGAAAACTTGTAATCTGAATTGGTAGGGTACTTCTAGCGGGTGAGGAGTACTGGAAATATTCTGGAAATTTTAATATATTATCCCATTGTATTTGTTTTAATAAATTACAAGTAAAAAATACATGATATGACTGGGATTTGAATCTAGGACCTTAAGCTTCCAGTGCTAATGCTCTGATCACTAAGAATTCCTGATCACAACAGATATCTATGCTATCTCACTGGTAGTATTTGCTGCATTTTATTGAACTAAGGGATTAGTAGGCTCCCCTATGGTTGCTGAGAAAACCTGTAATCAGAATAGTAGAGTAATCTGAATTAGTAGAGTATTTCTAGCGGGTGAGGATTTAGGTCGGGAGACCGAGTGTTGGATTAGGGAAGTGTAGGGTGTTGAGGGCTTGGTTCGGGGAATATTAAAATGATTGTGTTGGGATGAAAAGGGCCGCAGTTGTATGCGGTGGTCCTCCGTTAGGACAGGGTCCGACGCTTTGTTTGGCTTTGGAGTCGGCTACGACAAAGGGCTTTTCTGCGGGCGTGGCGTCACTCCGATGTGACTACCGAAGATACAGGACAACTACTACTGTGCCAAATTGGGAACCCTATCTTAGCGACGAAGATCACCGGGGACCGGACCCATTTAATTTTCCCAGGGGGAGGTGATCGAGAACAGCGTATTCCAGGCTCCAGCCTTATTGTCGCTCCGAGAGGCGGCGGTTGCAGTGCTTGATCGCCGGGTTCCTGCCCGTTTATCTCTCCGAGGTTACGCGAGTTTTTCTTGCTGGAAAAGGATGAAGAGACAACAACCGTTATTGAATTGAATTAGAAAAGTTGTCTCAACTCCTTGGTCCTGGTATGCTCTGTGGTACATATAGTGGTCCTGGTGGAGGGTGGAAGAGTGCTTGTCTGATTTTTACTTTCTCCACCCTATACGTAGTATATGGAGAAAGTATTGTTTTCGTAAAAATGTTCGCATTTGAATTTTCAGTTGAATTATCTGTTTTGGTGCTCCCAGAACCCTAAAAAATTGTTTAGTTCAATTATCTGTGTTGGTGCTCCCTGAACCCAAAAATATTTTTAGGGGAATTTTTTGTTTTGGTGCTCCCTGAACCCAAAAAAGTGTTTTTAACGTAGTGTCTGTCTGTCAGTATGTATACACGACCAGAGAGGACACTATTGGTCCGATTTTCATGAAATTTGGTATGCAGGTACTAAACCCTAATATCTCCAGGCGTTTTTTTCATTTTTTGTAATTTTTAATTTTTAAGGGTAATTTTCCCCTAAAAACCCATAAAAAACGAAAAAAATGCAAATTTCTCAAAAACGGCTCTAACGATTTTGATCAAATTTTCAGTATTTATAGTGCTTAAGATGCCAAACAAAATGACACCACCCGCTTTTATCAAAACTTCGGCGTTTTATAATTATGGGGAAATGTTTAAAAATAAACAAGTTTATGTTGTCAATCTAGCATCGCGGCGACGGCCGCATGGGGTAGCACAACGATAGCGTGCACGGCCAGTAATTCAAAGGTCGCGCGATCGAATCCCGCCTGGGACAAAAATTTGTTTATACGATTGACGTAGGTAGAATATTATTTTTTTGTTTTGTTCTAAAAAGTAGTAAATAAAATGATTAAAAACAATATTATTTTGACTACAGTAAGTTGGGAGAAAGTTTGTGTCAGTTAACTGATACCGATTATTTGTTTAGTGAAATTCATTTACGCAGATCTCTCTACTGAGAGGTACTGTGGGACTCACCCAGAATTTAGAATATTACCCACTAAAAAATCCTCCCTCCCCCCCACGTGGAAGTCGCTCTGAACCGAATACAGGGACAGGAGTGATCCGCAACTTCAACAGAACACACTCTGTGCCGTGAACAAGAGTGATCCATATACTGGGGGAAGCGGTAGCAGCATTTACACTCGATTCCACGTTCACCGTGCAGTACAGAACTTACGGGAGAATGGCTACTGCCATTACAGAGAACATCACGTTGATTGTCATGCGGGTTGCGTCAACTGTCCGAGCGTCGCATGGGAGTTGATGATTTTTAGTTGGCTACTATCGCTGTCGTAAGGATGGCATGGCTTATGGGCGCTCTGTACTGCACGGTGAACGTGGAATCCAGTGTAGGTAACTCCCTAATGGCTGCAAGCTGCAAACTAAACACTCGCTGAATAAAATATTAGAAGCACACTTTGTGGAGTCGTCTATAAGTTAAAGCCCTGAAGTCCCGAGTCTATGTGGATCGTCCAAGACGGCTGGTCAAGGCCTAAAATCTTCTGTGATGTCAAGTCTCTTGCAGATCTCGGCTATACGTACATAGCCCAAGTCGCGTGCATAACATGAATGTGTACTTATTTATAAAATTTCTAGCTTTATAAGAACAATTAACGAGCTATTTCATTTCTAACAAAGAAGCGACCCAATCAGAGGTTTTAAGATTATTCTGGGTTCAAATCCCGTAATTTTTTCTATTGTAATTTTATAAAAACAACACTCTCTGAAGAAGTGTGTAACGTATAAAATTAAAATAACTTACAAAACGAATACGTGGTACCATTAAATTACATTCATAAATATAATTTTCCTACTTTTACTAATTCAAAGCTTCTGACATTTTCGTTTCGCAGTTACAACGGTACCGTTTTCAGATTTACATAATTTTGAAAACGACCCAGACCCCATCCAGTCGGTAAAACAGCCTGAGTAAACAGCGAATAAAGAATAATTTGCTCGGCAAATAGAAGTGAAAATATAACATTGAAACACGTGTTTGCACAAGGGTTAGCTCGGCGTTCAAGGGGAAAGAGGATATTTTTACTGGGAGGGAAACTACCCTTGAATAAATACAATCAAAAAGTCCAAACACTGAGGCCGGTCGTGGTCATTCATGATGTAGGTTCTTGCTGGGTTTTAGGATTTGTTTAAGAACCTGCTTCAGTTTAGTAGATTTTGTTAACGTAATAACTTTGTACGCATAGAACTAACCGTTCAAATAACCTGTGTGTAATATTTTGATTGTACAATACACTATCAGTATTGCCAGACGTACGATAATGCGTATGCACATAAAATACGATAATTATCGTATTATGCCAAAGAATAATATCGTTTGACAAAGAAAACAATGCTCGCGATAATTTAACAAATAAACGGTACCAGAAACTGGCGCATACTTTCTCACAAACATATTGAAATTATTAACACGTTTACTGCTAAGGACGTACATGTGAGCTTGACACTGAACACTATGAGAAGCGGCCGACGCACAGTGCATTGCACGCCAACGGCGTATTGGGACTATTTTCAATACACATTGCGTTGCGTGCTTCGCACACCAACCCCCATGCTGGGAGTATTTTCAATACAAAATGCATGACGTGCTTTTGTATGTGAGTATTTTCAATACAAAATGAATTGCGTGCTTCGCACGCAAACTCCCGTATGTAACCCCAACTGCGACTTCATAATTGTATTAAAGTATGAGAGGGGTTAGTACATTAAAGTAGGAGAGTAAGTAATACAAACTATTATTATTAGCTAAAGAGGAAACTATTCAATAGATTTCGAACAAATTTGTACCAAACACGTCAATTAGGCCTATATACACGCACAAAAGAATGTTTTGACAAATTTTGAACAACAACCCCCTTTTCGGCCGAAAAACTCCCAAAAATCAGATATTATTATTATTAGCTGAAAGATAATTTTTTGAAAGATGCGGTTTTTTGCATATGATAGATACATTAAGGGCTACAAACAAGGCAAATTTTATCAAAATCTTTAGAACTGTTTTTTATAAAAAAATAATAACTGATTTTTCGGGAGTGTTTTGTCCAAAAAGAGGGTTGTTTTCAAAAATTTTCAAAACATTTTTTCGTGCATCTATACTTGCCTAATTGACATGTTTGGTGAAAATTTGTTCGAAATCGATTTAATAGTTTTCTCTATAGCTCTGTATACATACAGACATACAGACATACATACATACAGACAGACATTTTGTAAAAACTCCTAGAGTCCCAAAACGGATATTTCCACAAACATCTCAACATCGATTTGTTTTGCGATCACTATACTTTCTCTATACTAGTGAATCTCTGCTCTCTCCAAGTACCCCCACCACTTTACCCCGATTATAACAACAGTTGTGGCTAAGAGTATGCAATACTTTCACGACAGCGTGTGTGCAGACACGAGTTTCACTAAACATAGAATGTTGGCATTGCTAAGACAAAATACCCACGTTGCAACGGTGAATTAAATTTTAATGTCCATCTATTTCGTTGGTCGGCGCGTAAAGCGAGCAGAGAGCGAAGCCCCTCTAATGACAAGTAGGCCTAAGTATTAAAATACTAACCGGAAGTGACGTTCTGTTCAATGGCGATGGAAAAATTACTTTGTAAAAATTGTAATATTAGTAAAGCAAAAAATGTGTAATACAAAAACGAAAATGTTTGAAACCGTAATTTATGGCACGGCAGACCCAGCTACCATCTTGAATTTCAACACCTTCAAGAGAAATTGTTAACGCGTTACAAGATTACAAGATTAAAAGTCCGAATGTGAATATCATATAGTTGTTTAGATTTTTTTTAGCTAAATTTGTTCTTTGACTTAACTCAAAATCAAAGTTTACTATTTTTGTCTTGTTCGATAGAGCAAATATCCAAAAGTGTAAAAAGCTCACCACATTAGAAGTTAAATTACCTTTCAAATAGAAATAATTTTAATAATTTTTGATTAATTATGAAGAAAAAATCTTCTTTATTGTGGAAGCATGTTTCTACTCGAGTGATTAGCCTGCACTCTGGGGGTTATCGCGTCAACTTGTTGCTTGTGAAGCAATACTAGAAAAATAATATATCCTTTAATATATGTGTGAGAGGAAGCTGTTTGATAACACATACGTTGTCACGCATGCGCATTTCAGTACGTTTACGCCTTTAAGAAGCTGACCTATATTTGCTAGCGGAAGAATGAAACGCACACTTGGACAGCTGCGGTCGACTCAGAAATATTTATTCACTCCTACCGAGCCTTAAATAAACGAAACAAACTTGTAGATGCATTTCTTACCATTCCCCTTTTCATTACATATACAAGCAAATATCAATATGTAACCATATTGCCCACTAAACGCCTTCCAACACGCATCCACCGTATTGCCACTGCCATCTTAAGACAAGTGTTAACATTAATCACCAGCAACGTTCTTTGTTTTGGACAGCTGAAAGAGGATGACACTGTTTATAAGATTTCTTTTCATTCTTACAAGTCGGTGTAATAGAAAGCGAGTTAAAAAAAAAAATTTAAGTCATTCATAATTAGTTCAAAAATAAATTTTCATACTGAAAAGTGTGTTTAATCTTATAAATAAATCTCTAAAGAGATATTACTTTCTTGAAAACACGTGGTACAATATTGTTTAGCAAGTTGGCTGCACTTTATTATGCAGTATGAAGCAATTTCCTGTTTAACTTTTCAGGGCTGCCAACCTGGCAGATTAATGCTATAAAGGTGCCAGAATCAGCATAAGGGAGCGTGTCAAATTTCCTTTGCAACGACAACTATTGCAGTAAAAGAAAAAGTTTTACAATCGAAACAGTGAACGTGTGTCGGTACTGTTGTATTTGACAGGTAAACGTGTAAATATAAATAATGTAATTGGGGGGACAAAAAGCGTATGCTTCGTCAATATAAATGTTAGGCGATAATTTAAAGAGGATTTATTGGTTTTGAGGATATTAAATTAATTTCATTAACTTACCTGTTTTAAAATAAGAATAACGCTATATTGGAAAATTAACTAGCGCTTACTTATTTGACACAACTAACAGCTGATTTTTACATTTACCTTTTAAATAATTCGACAACGCAGCTGAACCGCTGACGTGAGTTGAGCAAATTTCCAAAATTAAGTTTATAGGCCTATGTTTTAGGGTTTCAACCGACAATTTGGGAAATAGGTCTATTCACGACGGTGCTAAATAGCTGCAAAATGGTTCGCACGCCATTCCGCATATTGGGAGTATCTTCAATACACAAAACATTGCGTGCTTCGCACGCCATTCCGTATATAGGGGATATCTTCAATACACAATACATTGCGTGCTTCGCACGCCAACCGCACGGTAGAGTCCCCCGTTTGGCTTTGAACCGGGTACTTCTATGGTATTTTACGTTTTGATCGATTTTGGGGGAACCAAGCGAGCTATAAGGTCGCGTAAAAAACAAAATATGCAGAATAACATCCTACATTTATATTTGTAGAAAATACTAAAAAAAAAAATGCATTCTCTTAGGAAAAGTCTCAAAAACATTTTATTTCCGATCAAAAAACGTGCTTCCGATTGTTGGATTGTATTGGTTAACGAACTCGTCCGAGCGACGTAGACAAACAACATGTGTACCAAATTTTAACCAAATAGGCCGCTAGAGTGCGAACACATATATACATACATGTATACCTATATATGATTTTTAATGACGTCCCAAAACCTGTTCTGGGGACCATGATCGGTGCTCATTTGCTACTTCCTACCTTGGGTCTTACCATAAGGTCCACTGCAATAGCTCATTTTCCTATGGAAATTCGCTAATAACATGTTACAGTGAGATCAATAAATATAATATAATTCGATAACGTAGCTTTTTGAGTCGATAGTGACCGTTTTACACACAATTAAAGGAATGTTTGTTACCAATAAGACTGATGAAGATAATATTTTCAGAAAAAATTGTGTAGTTTAAACTTGTTATGTATAAACTTTGACTCGGTTTGAATTATAGTTTGGTTACTGTAGCCCGTGCATCACTGAAAATGGCGACATTGTCGTTGAAACGCGTTTGATGTTAGTAAACGTATTTACTGTGAGATTTTTTGTTCAGGTCTTATTTTATCTAGTTACTTTTTCACTAGTCAAGCGCATTAGCTATTTATTACTGTGTTTTAATTCAAATATCCGTTGTTACATTTGATATAGTACCAGGAGACAAAGCTAAAGCTCGATTATAAGCAGGGCCTAGTTCGCTCACGTCAATAGCTATTATTGCAAATTTCCGTGAACATCGTTTAGGTTAGGCCTATAACATTAAACAACTAAATAAAGGGTATGTTTATTTAGCAGAAGTATTCGTTGCCATGGTAACTATAAATAGATACAACATTAGGCTCACGGTATATAGAATACTAACGGTAGGGTTCACGAGTGGATGCGCAGTAAATTGTGACGTCATCGGGACCCACTTCCTCATAAGCTCCATAAGCTTATCATGTAAAAATTGAAGAGCCTTATGTAAAAATGTAATAACTTTAAAAATATTTAACCGATTTTAATAAAATTTTAACCGCACATAGAAAACATATCTTTAATAATAATATGAAAAAATCATATTGTTACAACAAATTTTCATACCTTTACTGATTAGGCCTATAAAATGTACTTTCCGATATCTTTATTTGGTGAAAAATTGTTTGTTCATGTCTTCAGTAAAATTTGAATAACTTTAAAAACATTTAACCGATTTTAATAAAATTTGAACCACATATAGAAAACATAGAGTAACAATTTAAGAAAATCAGGTTGTTAGAACAAATTTTAATACCTTTACTGATTAGGCCTATACAAATTATTATTTCAAATTCGACAAATGGCGAACAATATTTTTTTATTTTGAATTATTTGTCATTTATTTTAATTGTGTATTGGGATAGGAATATAATAAGTTATAGAGAATTTTATTGTGAATCTAAATCTTATTTAATATTTAAAATCGAATTTATATATCAAAAGATATATCCATTTTTAAAATGTATTGTAAAATTTTGTTTACAAAGTATATACGTTTTCGATAGGTACCTAAAAATTTAATAATAATAATTTATAAATCAAATAATTTATCATATCTTGATGATTTTTCACAGAATGTGTATAATAATCTCTGATTATTTTACACATTAAACTCTGTATTAAACTCTGATTTTAGATTACTAGAATTTAATACTTATAGCTAGTAGTCTAGTGTTAAACTCGTACGTATTTAGTTTTTATTTTTTTTTGCGGCATTATTTGAATCCAAATAAACAATGGACATGCAGTTGAATGACAATATTTAATTAACCTTATATATTTATTTAACTCATAACACACTTACAATCCTAATACACGTACACTAGTAAAACCTTCAATCGGGAAGTAAATGGATGAAATAGTTGACATGTAAAAGAGAAATGAAAATCAGTAGTTTATTATTGATTACAGTCGTATTAACAGATTATATTATTATACACATTCTGTGAAAAAATCATCAATATATGATAAATTATTTGATTTATAAATTATTATTATTAAATTTTTAGTACCTATCGAAAACGTAGTATATACTTTGTAAACAAAATTTTACAATATATTTTAAAAATGTATATATCTTTTGATATATAAATTCGATTTTAAATATTAAAAAATATTTGGATTCACAATAAAATTCTCTATAACTTATTATATTCCTATCCCAATACACAAGTAAAATAAATGTCAAATAATTCAAAATATTGTTCACCATTTGTCGAATTGTAGATAGTAATTTTTATAGGCCTAATCAGTAAAGGTATTTAAATTCGTTCTAACAACCTGATTTTATTAAATTGTTATTATAGATATGTTTTCTATATGTGGTTCAAATTTTATTAAAATAGGTTAAATATTTTTAAAGTTATTCAATTTTTACTGAAGACATGAACAAACAATTTTTCACCCAATAAAGATATCGGAAAGTAATTTTTATAGGCCTATTCAGTAAAGGTATTAAAATTTATCCTAACAACCTGATTTTATTAAATTGTTATTATAGATATGTTTTTATATGTTGTTCAAATTTTATTAAAATCGGTTAAATATTTTTTAAGTTATTCAATTTTTACTGAAGACATGAACAAACAATTTTTCACCCAATAAAGATATTGGAAAGTAATTTTTATAGGCCTAATCAGTAAAGGTATTAAAATTTATTGTAACAATCTGATTTTTTAATATTATTATTAAAGACATTTTTTCTATGTATGGTTAAAATTTTATTAAAATCGGTTAAATATTTTTAAAGTTATTAAATTTTTACATAAGGCTCTTTAATTTTTACATGATAAGCTTATGGAGCTTATGAGAAAGTGGGTCCCGATGACGTCACGAGTTACTGCCCATCCACTCGTGAACCCTACCGTTAGTATTCTATATACCGTGATTAGGCTTACCTCTAATAAAATACAGTTTAAAAGAAAACAGATGATTATTGTAATGGCATTGAAAACATTTGCATCAGCTGTGCTTTGTATTGTTTAAAATGGACAAATTTCACTTTTTAATTTAATAAAAAGACGTAGAAAACAAATTTTCCCAGACTGGTGACCATTTCCAATCGATTTCTCGTGGCCAAAAGCCCCATATAAAATCAAAAATCCTTAGACGGAGATTCCAGATCCATTCAGCAGACAGACAATTATCTCTCGCTTTAGAAGATAAGATTTATCTATACGTCGGCAAATATCGTGTTTCGTGTTAAACTAAATTATTTACTAGCTGTTTAGATAAATTACAGTTGGTCTAGCTATTATTCATAAACTGTTATTGGTTCCGTTCCCCTGTAGCAAATGCAAACGGATTATTGCACACTTGAATTTTTTCAGGGGAAATAAGATTGACGTAGATCCTACCGCATTCGCACTAGGATGATTGCGTGAATGGCAGGAATGTTTTTATACAATAGAGAGGCCATTAAAATGCAAAATTACTCGACGAATATGCTGCACGGTTTTTGCTGATATATTTTTTTTCCGCTTTAGTCGCAGCACTTTACGAGCGTTATTCCACGCCCAGCCATTGTTAATCCTGTTTATAAACAGCGCACACGTTATCTAACCTTTTTTTAAACTTCGCCCCACTGATATTCATTCCAATCGGACGTTTCGTGTCTTCCAGCGACAAAGGCTTTGCGGCCAAGATTAAACGCATCCATCAGAGGTAATCGTTCAAGGACAATAGACAGATAACAAGTTCTGCAATAAAAATACAGGATAGAGCGGACTAATAGGGTGGATTTAATCAGAGAGACGTTCTTATCAGTTTTGCGAGGACTTATTTATTGCTCGGCTAACCGCCCTTATGCTCTAGACACTGAAGGATTAGGTACTTTTATACCGTGACGTTTCATTAACCGTTTTGTGTCGAGTTATATTTCACACAAGACAGGTGCAAGAACAGATTCACGGCGGCTCTGCTGCACCACTGTGACTTATTATCTTCTTTGAATAGATTACTTTGTATATTTGTGTGCCATTCCGTCTTACTGTGTGTTGCAGTAGTTAAATTCACTCGTAGTCCAGTCTGCTTTATTCGAGTAGGTTCGGGCCTAATCACTTGCGTCCGGTGTAATTTCGATTACGCTACTCTCCCGTATTCATGAGGCTTATTGATTTTTATTAATTAACACAAATTACGAAATGAGGAAGCACAATGTCAATTTCTGTGGTATTACTAATTAAACTATACATTGTATTAACATTAACAGGTTAAACCTATGACCTAGGTTACACTTATATACACAATTCAAATATACTAAATTAGCAATGCGATTGTGGCTTATCCGGCTAAATCGTTGGTCTATGGTGATGGACTGTGCTAGTTCGAATCTCGGCAAGGTCAAAACTTTTTTCAAACAGATGGAATAGAGGGTTTTACATTAAGCGAGTTTCGCTTTAGGAGCAGCTTTTCACTGTAACCCTAGAACCGGCAATGTTAACGAAAATGGATTGTTTGGCGTTTGCATGCATTTTTTCAAAAAGTCGCCAAAAATAGTAAATGAACCCCAATAAAAAAGGTGTTCAATAGATTTTTTGTAGAGAAAGGTTCAAAGAACGTATATATGCCAGTAAAAAAATAGATAGATTTAAATTTACAATGTTATTAGCTCAAGAAACAAAAAAGTGTTCAGTTACGAAAGGTAAAAGTTCAACATAAAGGCCTACATAGAAAGTAGTAAACATTTTTTGTAATTTTTTTCATAAATGTAAAAAAGTTTCGTAATTTAGTTCTAAATATAACTGTATAAAATATTTATCAATTTCAAATTTCTTATTTTGAAAACACCAGTTTTTATGTTCCTACTACAAGACTGCTAACAGAACAGACCTAGTTTGAATAGTACTTTAGGAATGTATCCTTTGATCAAAAATGAAATATTATTATAAGAAAGTGTAGAGAATAAATCAAAGAATTTAACTGTATACTTGTAAATTATTATTCCATAAAAGTATTTGAGTTAGCTTTATTTGAATCACAAAATGAGATGAAACAAATGAAACCTCGTGCGGACAAAGGAAATTCAAAAAAATACCATTAAAAAAGCCGTGCTTTGCGATCTCAAGCGGAAGTATGGATTCTGCGTAAGTCTGTACTTTCAACTGCTGTTTGTATAACATCTAACTAGTCAAATATAGTTTGCTTTACACCAAATAAAATATTGAACTTTGGTCTATAAATAGATATAAATAAGTCTATTGAAATAATTCGAATTCTAAGAGATATCTTGAATGATAAATGTGCTGTTTTATTGGTTGAAATCTGTCCAATTGCAAAGGTTTACAGACAATTCCGTATCTTTAGAACCATACAAGTGACTTTTGATTGGATGGCTGTTTAAGAAAGTTAAAATCTTGACGAATCCAAAGGTATCTTTATATTATTGTCAAAACATCCAGGTCGAGCGGTAGAGAGCTTCAAAGACATTACAAAGTTGAGTCTTTCTATTTGATTTATTCGCGCGGCGTTGGCTTTTCAGAAAACTAATATGTTAAAACGATGATTACAAATGTAAATATACGTTTTAGAAAAACATTGTAAATACAAAAATTATAGTTTAAATAATTTCCTTTCCAACGGTTTATGTCTTTTTGACAAGATTTAAAATATTGTCTTTTTGGAAGATATTTAAAATATTCGATACAATCACGCGTTACAAATGTATTGTCTCGGCAGCAGGGCTCTATAACAAGGGCTATACCATTTTGATCATTTACAGTGACCCAGTATCGATCGCCTATGACGTCACCATGCTGATACACGCCAGCTGGTAATATTTCAGTAATGTGCGGGCAGTCGTTAACTCGCTGTTGTAACTCGTTGGGTAGGCTTCAGTAAATTAAAATTTAGATATTCTTAATCTACATAAACTACGGATTCTAACAGTATAAAAAACGTTTATTTTAACAGTTATTTCGGATTTTAATAATTGAAAATATTTGAGAGTTATCACAGACTGACATGGAAAAGTTACTAAGCGAGGAAATTTTTTATTTTTTAGTTATAAACCAACTTCCAGCGGGAAAGTTGTAGCCAATGAATTGATCTAAACTATCCAATTCACCGATTTGTGATAAAATGATTACATCATTATGAAATCGTTTTTTAAGTGAGCTCGAGGAGGTGCCTTGCCACCACTCCCGAAATACAGTTGTTTGATACGGGAATAACGTTTATGTGCATATTTCTTTATTATAAAGTAATTCTTTTAATTAAATATGAAACAAATTTTTTTACGTAATTACGATTTTCTTTTTCCATCATTAATCTCTAATTTTATTTCTTTTTTGAATGTACGTAATAATTATATTATTTTTTAAACGTTAACCTCCAACTTAACTTTTTGTATCCACTACAATAGTATCAAATTTTAATTATAAATTATAATTAGTTTATGTTAAATAATGCTTACTTTTTTTCTAGCTGGCATAAATACCTGGGGACAAGTGATTTACTATATTACGTTAAAATAACATATGTACATAAACGTTATTCCCGAATCAAACAACTGTAATTCAGGAGTGGCGGCAAGGCAACTCCTCGCGCTCATTTAAAAAACGATTTCATAATGATGTAATCATTTTATCACAAATCAGTGAATTGGATAGTTTAGATCAATTCATTGGCTATAACTTTCCCGCTGGAAGTTTGTTTATAACCCAAAAATAAAAAAATTCTCCGCTTAGTAACTTTTCCATGTCAGTCAGTGATAATTCTCAAATATTTTCAATTATTAAAATTCGAAATACCTGTTAAAATAAAACTTTTTTATACTGTTAGAATCCATAGTTTGTGTAGATTAAGAATAACTAAGTTTTATTTTACTGAAGCTTTTCCGTCGAGTTACAACAGCGAGATAACGACTGCGCGCACAGGGAGTCCACTGCTCTAGAATTGCAGTTATCAGCACAGTGACGTCAGAGTGAAACTGGCGGCACAGTGCCGAGATCAAAGAAACGGTTTATCCCTTGTTATAGAGCCCTGCTGGGCAGGGACTGACGGTACTGTTGACTTGATTGATCCTCTTTAAGACTTATTACGACGATTGACTAGACTCTGGTACTAGCTAGATACTAACAAGACCTACTAGCGGGTAGGTCGATAGTTCCCAAGAAACCAATTAATCTAAGGTAGTAATTTCCATCATCATGTCTTCTGTTATACTAAAACATAAAGTCTTGTGATCCAAATTTGGTACACACGTTGAAAATCCGACTACCGGAAGCACGTTTTTTTTTGACCGAAAGTAAATTTTGTTTAGATTTTTCGTACTATAATGGTACTTTTTGGAGTTTTATCTGATAAAATATGTTTAAAAGACTATACTGCCCATTTTATTTTTTACTCTATCTTATAGCCCTCCTGGTTTTTGATCAATCGAGAAATAAGTAAAATACCGTATAATAGTTTTGTTTTAAGCTACTGGACAAGACTCGTTTTTAGCTACCATAGTCGGTGCGCCTATTTTGTTTTTACTTTGTTTTGCTTTTGTCTTAATCAACTTTACAACTCATTACTTTCGGAGTAAATCTGCGAGTAAAACGGACATTTAAATCAAGCATAAGCTGCTGAGTGCCAGCGATTTAAATTAACAGCTGCGCAGCGGAGCCGTGGATAGTCTGTAGCATATCTATATATATATTATAATATAATCCAAATACGACCCACTGACTCATCACGAAATCTCAAAAACCACCAAACGGATTTATTATGTAGCTTCCTCTAGGGCCCCAGGTGCTCGCTAAGAAAGGTTTTTAAAAAAAATATAAATTTTAGGAATTGGGGGGTGGGGGGGGGGTCAAAGTTAATAAAAATGTAATACCGAACGGGTTGGAATGAAATTTGGTATGAAGCTTCATCTAGGGCACTAGGTGCATGATAACAAAGGTTTTCAAATAAATTGGAAATTTTTAGGGGGATTTTGGGGATCAATGTTACTAAAAAAAATCACCGAACGGATTGGAATGCAATTTGGTATGTAGCTTCCTCTAGGTCCCTAGGTGTTTGCTAAGAATAGTTTTAAAAAATTCAAAATTTTATGGGGGGTTTTGGGGTTTCAAAAATACTAAAACAAAAACCACCGAACGGATTGGGATGGCATTTTATATGTAGCTTCCTCTAGGGATCTAGGTGCTCGCTAAGAAGGGATTTCAAAAAATTGGAAATTTTTAGGGGGATTTTGGGAGGTCAATGTTCCTAAAAAAAATCACCTAACGGATTTGAATGAAATTTGGTATGTAGCTTCCTCTAGGGCCCTAGGTGTTCGTTAAGAAAGGTTTTCAAAAATTCGAAATTTTATGGGGGGTTTTGGGGGTTTCAAAAATACTAAAACAAAAACCACCTAACGGATTGGGATGAAATTTTATATGTAGCCTCCTCTAGGGCCCTAGGTGCTCGCTAAGAAAGGTTTTCAAAAAATTCTAAATTTTTAGGAGGATTTTGGGAGGTCAATGTTACTAAAAAAAATCACCGAACGGATTGGAAATAAATTTGGTATGTAGCTTCCTCTAGGGGCCTAGGTGCTCGCTAAGAAAGGTTTTCAAAAAACTCTAAATTTTTAGGGGGATTTTGGGAGGTCAATGTTACTAAAAAAAATCACCGAATGGATTGGAATGAAATTTGGTATGTAGCTTCCTCTAGGGCCCTAGGAAATTCGAAATTTTATGGGGGGGTTTGGGGGTTTCAAAAATACTAAAACAAAAATCACCGAACGGATTGGGATGCAATTGTATATGTAGCTTCCTCTAGGGCCCTAGGTGTTCGCTATGAAGGGTTTTCAAAAAATTCTAAATTTTAGGGGGGATTTGGAGGCGTCAAAGTTACTACAAATATTTAATTTTGATTTGTTTCTCCGTGAAAAGCCGGATCGGGCCAGCTAGTTAAGTTTAAACAACAAAATACATATAAAATAAAAAATCTAACCCACGACTATAATACAAGTCACGATAGGTCTATTATACCAGTGGTGTATCAGAGTCCAGGTTAATGTATTCGTACACCAGTCGTGTGTGATATAAATTGACACAGATAAACAGAATGTTTTACGTATAATGAAACGTCGCTGTATAAAAGTATCTAATCCCTCAGTGTCTAGTACGAGGGCGGTTAGCCGTGCAATAAATAAGTCCTCGCAAAACTGATAAGAACGTCTCTCTGATTAAATCCACCCTATTAGTCCGCTCTATCCTGTATTTTTATTGCAGAACTTGTTATCTGTCTATTGTCCTTGAACGATTACCTCTGATGGATGCGTTTAATCTTGGCCGCAAAGCCTTTGTTGCTGGAAGACACGAAACGTCCGATTGTATTAGTACCACTAGTAAAGCCAGCTGCCCTTGTTTACTTTCCTTCGAGTTTTTTTTTTCTTTTAGATTTTAAAAAAATTTGTGGTTACATAGACTATTGTCAGAAACCTATAAGCACCTGAACCTGTATTTAGAATTTCAGCTCTTTAGCTACCGGCCGTTCAGGAGACATTGTCACGATTGAGTGAAAATTATATAATTTAAAAGGACTTTTGAAGTGAGACTTCTTTAGGATCGGTATCGCGAATTTACCTGGATCAGACAAAAAGTGAAACGCTCCCAAGGTGTAAAGACAGTAAAGTCGGGAAATATCAAAACGAGTAGAGTGGGGTAAATGAAGCTGTGACGCAGACAGTAGGCCTGCATACTTCACACTGATCAAGGTTTTGTCGTTTATACGCGTTACTCATTTGTGAATGCTTTACGGCTTGTGTTTTTTTGTTTAAACTTAAACTTTTTAAAACTAAGCAGGCGGTTCTGTTTTGCGCGGTTTTGAGACTGGACGATTGATATGGGTGATGTGTCGTGAGTTGCCTGTTGTTTTGTTGTGTATGATGTGGACTGGTAATTTATTATATCTGATGATGAAACATAGTTTTTGAAACGCGTCATATATAAGGAACGTAGACGAAGTCACACGACAGAAACAAAATACGTAAAATTATTATTATTATTATTGCTTATTAAAAATAAACATTGTTTGCTAAGTGCTAGGTGTAAGTCAATGTTTGTTATCTTCAGTTTAGGTGTTGATTGTATAACAATTAAATATGAACAACTTTTTCAGAATATGGTGTCAAATATTGAGGGGAAACAGTAGTATACATGTTAAATTTCCTGATTCCATTTAACTGTCCTTACACCGCAATTCTTACAATCAGCAGAATGACTAAATTTTAAAATTCACGCAGCTGAACCGCTGACGTAAGTTCAGCGAAATTTAGAAAATAAAATGTATATATCAGTTTTGAATCTAAAATTGGATCATGAGACGCACATACTGTTTTCCTATTAACAACGATACAGTACTTCTTTAGATTATAAATTGAATTGTTTTTCTGAAACCGTAATTAGTGTTTAACGACGAAGGAACTAATTACGAAAACGAATAAAACACTCCAAACGATTTCGTATGACCGCGTTCCAGCTTTAAACGTATTAAACTCAAACTACTTTACCACCTGCTTTGACGTCGTAATAATAAATAAATTGAAAACACGAAAACAATAAACATTGAAATTACAACACGAGTTGACCGTATTTACTAACGAACTGCTCTTTTTGTTGATTTTGATTAAACTTCTTGTTTTGTTTGGTGGCACCGTTTTATGGCGATTAATTAAGGGGGCGCTACCCTGTCCGCCATATTGAATCTGATTCCCATAAGAGAAATGCTACAGAATAAGTCATTTTTTCCCGTTAATTCGTGGAATAAATTAAAAAATTTCGTTTCATTTTGAATGTCTGTCATATGGGGATGTTGATTATCAAATACATTTTCAAAAACCGTTTTATTGTTTTCATAAACGTAAGATATAAATAGTAAATAATAGTAAAATTTATTAATTTTTTACTCAGTTGCAAAAAGAGATATTGCAAAAAACCTTAGCAATCAACACCCACAATCTATTTTACTTTAAGAAAAAAAATACAGCTTTCGTTTTTTGACAAAAACCACACAAAAATATGCTTAATAGTGAAGGTATGTTCTATACGGATTCCACATTAGCAGAAACAAAACTATGCGGCGCGAAATGTTTGGACAGCGCGGAGCGCCTGCAAATGCCGTGCGGTAACATACAAACACTGCTGCATACCATCCTGGCTCAGGAGACTTTTTTCCTCTCGCGGACAGTATGTCCCAATCCAAAAGTGTTCCGTAACTTTATTTGTAAAAAGGTCCAAAGAAT
>JAGFPH010003412.1:42547-64166 GCA_018207615.1 Philaenus spumarius | reverse complement strand
TATTTGAAACAGATATTTTGGCAAGGGAGTAACGGTTACTTATATTAGAATATTTATTGCGTAACCGTTTTACTTTGAGCTTACAGTTAAAATAATCAAGTTAATAATTGGTAACCGATATTTTGGCATAAGAGTAACTGTTACTTGTGTTTAAATATGTTTTTTGAAACTGTTTTAATGTAATTGAGGTTAAAGGTTAAAGTAACTGTAGTCAAGTTAATATTGGTATCCGATATTTTGGCATTCCCTTAGAGTAACTGTTACTTGTATTATAATATATTTTACGTAACCGTTTTAACTTAAGGTTAAAGTAACCGTAGTCAAGTTAATATTTAAAACCGATATTTTGGCAAGGGAGTAACGGTTACTTATATTAGAATATTTATTACGTTTGTAACCGTTTTACCTTGAGTTTACAGTTAAAATAATCAAGTTAATGTTGGTAATCGATATTTTGGCATAAGAGTAACTGTTACTTGTGTTTGAATATATTTTATGTAACTGTTTCAATGTAATTGAGGTAAAAGTAACTGTAGTCAAGTTAATATTTGTAACCGATATTTTGTTATACGAGTAACGTTTACTTGTATTATAATATATATTAGGTAACCGTTTTACCTTGAGCTTACAGTTAAAATAATCAAGTTAATATTGATAACCAATATTTTGGCATAAGATTAACTGTTATTTGTGTTTGAATATATTTTATGTAACTGTTTCAATGTAATTAAGGTTAAAGTAACTGCAGTCAAGTTAATATTTGTAACCGATATTTTGCCATAAGAGTTACGCTTACTTTTAGGACGGACTAGTAACTGTTGCAAAATATCGGCTACAAAGATTTCGTCTCATCTCTGTTATGAGCTACTGTTCGTACAGTTCGCGCCACGCGAATTTCCCTTCTCTTATTCGCTGCCTCCACGCTGCTACAGTGCATGCAATGCAAAATTAAAAACACGTATAGAACAAATACTTATTTGTTCATCTCTTAGTATTGAGCTCCTTCTGAACCAGATGCTGGAATGGATTGCTCTAATTGCTCCTTCTTTTACTAATTATAATATAAAGTTCATAAAAACTCCGTAATAAATAATTACTTGAAATTTAGATTATTTGTGTAAGAATATTTTTTATTACGTAACTGTTTTAACTTGAGGCTACAGTTACAACAGTCAATTTAATATTTGTAACCGATATTTTGTCATACGAGTAACGGTTACTTGTGTTAAAATAAATATTCCGTGACAGTTTTAACTTGAGGTTACAGACAATAGTCACGATAGTATTTGTAACCGATATTTTGTCATACGAGTGACGATTACTTGTATTATAATATAAATTACGTAACCGTTTTAACATGAATTAAAGTTACAATATTGAAGTTAACATTTGTAACCGTTATTTTTGCATTAGGGTAACGGTTACTTGTATTATAATATATATTAAGTAACCGTTTTTACTTGAGGTTACATTTACAATAGTCACGTTAATATTTGTAACCGATAATTTGGCGTAAGAGTAACGGTTACTTTTAGGATTAACAAGTAACCGTTACAGAATTTGGTTAACAATGTTACAACTCATCTCTATTATGAACTACTGGGCGTACAGTCAGCACCCTCGAATTTTCCTTCTCTTATTCGCTGCTTCCACGCTACTGCAGCGAAATTAAAAACACGTATAGAACAAATATTTATTTATTCATTTCTTGGTGTTGTGCTCCTTCTGAGCCAGAGACTGGAATAGATTAGTCTAATTGCTCATATTTTACTAATTATAATATAAAGTTCATAAAAACTCTGTAATAAATAATTACTTGATAATTAGATGATTTGTGCTAGAATATATATTACGCAACCGTTTTAAATTGAGGTTACAGTTAAAATTGTGAAGTTAATATTTTTGTAACCCATATTTTGGCATTATTGTAACGGTTACTTGTATTAGAATACTTATTACGGAACCGTATTAATTTGAGCTTACAGTTACAATAATCGAGTTAATATTGTAACCGATATTTTGGCATATGTGTAACGGTTATTTTATTCGAATATTTATTATGTAACCGTTTTAACTTGAGCTTACAAATACAATAATCAAGTTAATATTTATAACCGATATTTTGGCATATGGGTAACGGTTATTTTATTCGAATATTTATTACTTAACCGTTTTAACTTGAGACTAAAGTAACAGTAGACAATTTAATGTGTGTAACCGTTATTTTTGCATCAGAGTAATCAGAATATACACAACCTAACCGTTTTAACTTGAGGTTACAGTTACAACAGTCACATTTATATTCGTAATCGATATTTTTCCATAAGAGTAACGGTTACTTTTAGGACGGGCAAGTAACCGTTACATAATATCGGTTGCAAATGTTTCGACTCGTCTCTATTATGAACCTTGTATATAATTATGGTCACTCGAACTTTCTTTCTCTTATCCGCGGCTTTCACGCTTCAGTGCATGCAATGCGATATTAAAACACGTAATAAAAGAAATATTTGTCTGTCCATCACTTGGTGTGGTGCTCCTCTTCTGAGCCAGATGTCGGAACAGATTGCTGTGATTATTCCTTCTTCTGTTTAAACTACTAGTCGAAAAATAAATAGTTTTGGCTGAATATATTTAAAACACCTAGCTTCGTGGATATGTTTAGTTATTAACAAAGATCCTCCATTGTGCTTCATTTTTAAAAGTCTAATTCATTTAAAAGCTCTATTAATCCCACTAAAACACCAGATGCAAAACGGCTGAAAACATAACCGTCTTTTTTTCTACAGTTACACTAAAACTAAATAAATAACATTAAAATGCAGTCTAAATGGAATTAAGGCGCTGCTACACGCCGCGTAGGCAATAAACTCACATTACTTGCACAACACAAAACACATTTCCCTATTTTCCCCTTTTGTCTGCTAAAGTGTGCCGGGCGGGATAATGCTGGGAGAAGGAAATAAAAGCGTTTTACAGCTTAAGTACAGTGGGATTATGCAAATTTAATATTTAGTTGGGTCAGAATCTGGGTGGAAATAGTTATAAAAGATTTTTAACTTTATCGTGTCGGAGGGGATTGTGTTTATAAAAATTTGGAGAGTCCACGCCAAGCTTTCGGAAGATATTAGTTTTTGTCATCGTCCACATTAAGGCTCGGCAGACCCAGCCACCATCTTGAATTTCAACTTCCATAAGAGCAATGTTAAAAGCGTAACAAGATTACTGGAGTATTAAAGATCGGAACACTATTCTGAAAATGTAGTTTTAAAGGTTAGGACAGTCCAAATGTGGATATCATTTAGATTTTAAAATTGGTTTTAAATACATTTTTTCTTGGACTTGACTCAAAATCAAAGTTTGCGATTTTTTCTTATTCAATAATGCAACTATCAAAAATGTAAACAGCTCGCCACATGTACGCGCCGAATTTGTGTTCCTACTAGAGTGTTTACTCTGCACTCTTGCGGTTATCACATCAACTTGGTGGTCCCCTACTAGTACTAGAAACATAAAATATACGTTCATTTTGAATGTGTTAGAGAAAGCTGTGTTATAACACATACTCGCATACAGTGTCACGCATGCGTATTTCAGTACGTTTACAGTCAGGGTTACGCCTGTAACCTACTAATGTCCGTTCACAGTTTAGTTGATAGCACGGGCAAGTATTGAAAACATCAACCTTATAAAACTAATTTAAACTAGTTATTAGAAAACTTCATAATACTGTTTACTAGAAGGACGTTACTTAAATAAAGAAATTTGGATCTTGAATTAAACACTGAGATAGGGATATTCATAACTTAATTTGGTAGTGAATTGGAGCCGATGTAGTTAGTTCCGGTAGTAGCAACGCAGCAAGCCTCCATAAGGCCAATGCTATCAACTAAACTGTAAACGGACAATAGTATGTACTGCCTACGTCACAGCTTCATTTACACCCACTCCACTTGTGAACGGATAATAGTTTACGCCTTTATAAAGCTGTCCTGTATTCACTAGCGGAAAAATGAAACCCACAAAACCTCAATGCTAGTAGTGTGTAGCTCTGCCACTTGGAGGCCTGCTGACAACTCAGAGGTATGTTTTCATTCCTGCCGAACCTTTGTCAGGCGGTTACGTCACCCATTTTTGTGAAAAAACGGCAGTGGTAGACTGACAGACACCATGGTGATGCCATTAATGCCATAGTGCCGCTTTTCTTGGCACGGAACTGTAAAAATAATCTCAAAGTACAGGTTTTAATTAGCTGTGGTACGTAGGTATAAACAATATCACGTTTTACAAAGGTAGTATAATTTCCCCTTCTAGAAAATTTTGAGAAAGCTTGAAATTGATTCCCGGACTCGCTTCGATTGAACCAAGGGAACCAGGTAGTGAACATTTTTCTATTTTTTTAGTTTTTCTTTTGTTCAATATTATGAATCTATGGAATTTTCTGAATGCATACGTACCAAATACATGGTATTTATTACATTATTTATCATATACAGGATGTCCAGTAATTACGGGATCAAACTTCAGGAAACGGTTCTATGGGTCAAAATAAGAAAAAAAGTTCATACAACAAAATGGTGGATATATCTAAAACGCTTCGTTTTATAGATATCTGTCATTTTTGTTTGTTTTTTTTTTACAAAATAAATCATATCTAGAGAACGGTTTGATTGATTGAGTTCGAACTTGGCATGAAGTTTAACCTAACAATGATATATCTCCCGAAAAATAAGCGATTAAATCCAATCATTTATTTCAAAATGGCGGCTGTTTGAAAATTTCATCTAAATTACTCAAAAACAGTACATTTTATCAAACAATGTCAAGACACCTTTTTTGTAGCGCTTTCAATTCTTGATGGTGTGACTGTGAAAACAATCGGATGAATGATAATAGCAAAGCTAAAGATAATGACAGAAAATGTACCTACAATATTGTAGTATTTATTTACTGTGTTGGTGTACTGTAGGATGCCGGGTTGAACAAACCAATTATTACACATAACGTAACTGTGATTGTCTTGTTACACTATTCGATAGGGAATAAAAAGGGCTACAAAAAAGGTGTTTTGACTTTTTTCGGTTAAAATGTACGGTTTTTGGGTAATTTAGGTTTGAAGTTTTTAAACGGCCGCCATTTCGAAACGGCTTTAGTTACAGCAAAGAAGTTTAAAAAAGTTATTCTACTTGCTAATGTACACATTTATACCTAGTTTCATGTTTCTAACTCAAATAGGTCTTGAGTTATAAAACCATTTGTAAAAAAAAAACACAATACAGACCGACAGACAGAAATCTAGGAATTTTAGGCAAATGTTTATAAGGTGTTTTTTGTTTAAAGAGAGTTCACTAACACCCGGTATATTTAATTTATTTTATGTATTCCTATCAGTCTTGTCACTGGTAGACTTTTGTGTCTTATTTGATGTAAGTCCTTATTAAAATGTCTTCTCTTTCTTTCTAATTTCAAGTCAACCCTAACATCGTAGTTCTTAAGACTTTTCCTAATAACTATAAGTTTTGTAGTTACAATGATGGAGTTTTTCCTTTCCTATTTACTGAGCAAAACTTTTTTTAAATTATCATTCTTAAGAAACGTTGTCACGTTTAACCAATAATCGAATCAAATTACCTCTGGAATAGCAATTTTTCGAAAAAAAATTCATAGCTAATAATTATTATAATTATTACAGACAACTACCTAGATAAATTTGTCTAGTTTTTAGAGAATAATTATTCGGTTATCGTTTAAATTATAGAAATATTGAAATGTTTTTGTAAATTTATCGGTTTTCGAGCGTCCGCCATTTCGAAAATATATTAGGTTTTTTATAAGCGGGTAAAATATGAAATACCAACCCGCTAAATTCTAAATATGTATCCAACATTTGCTTTCAATATATTTCCTACATCCAAAGATTGTAAGTATTTTGTAAAAAGAACAAAATGGTGGATAACTTGAAAACGAAGCCTTTCCGAACCCATGTTATCCCAATCTTTTTCTTTATTTTCATTAGTAGAAAATGTCCTGAAAGTTTCTTCCCGAATTACTGTTTATCTTCAATAAAAAACCACAAAATTGATTCTCAAATATAAATTTTTAATAAAATTAAAATGTTAATATGTTTTTTTCGTATATTGGGTCGCGGTCCGTAAATCGGTGGTCGGGGAGGGTTGGTGAGTCATGTCGAGCTCATGAAATAATAATTATGGTCAAATTATGTCCGAAGAAACTACACACGGTTCGCGAAATACTTGCTAGTAGTGTTTAGTTGAATGTTCAGGTTTAGATATAGAATAAGGTTTAGAGAATCGTGAAAATTAGGAATCAGTGGCAGAAATAAATTATATTAAATTATAACTAGCAGAAGGTCATTTCTAGCCTTCTCTCGGGCGCAGAACGCAACCATTTCGAACAATAGCGAGAATTTGCATATATTTTCATATTCGATTATTTAATCAACTTAAAATCATTCAATCGTAATAAAACCGACACCGTTGGAAAGGAAATGAATTAAACTTTAATTTTTGTATTTGCAACTTTTTCGTAAAACGTATATTTACATACTTAATCACCGTTTCAAAATTTTAGTACGCAAATCAGCTGTGATTCACTCGTCAATGAACCCCGTATACTGTCAAGACTTTGTCTCGTTTTCAACGGTCTGCAACTCCTCACAGAAGTCATTTATGAAGAAGATCGTAACAGCATTGAAATTCAGCAGACGATTCTCTTTAAAATTGTGTCTTCAAATCACATGCTACTTTGAAAACAGCTGTTCTACAGGAGTTACGGTGAAAGCTTGTAATTGGACATAGATTTGGCCAATATGCAAGCCTGTTTAGAATCGATTCTTACAGTCTTATTCGATATATCCCTAAAATATATAATATATGGTTTTAAAGAGAAAACTTAACGGTTTTTATTTATGCCCAATTCAATACATTTAGATTTCATAGGTTGGTACCAATGAACTAATAAAATATTCTTACAACGCAATTTTGTCGGCCGTCGCAGTTCGTTTCCAACTGTTTTATGCGTCAGTTATAACATTTGTTTTGTGTTATTTTATGGTTATTACAGTTTATAAAATAGTGTTATATTTTGTTTTAGTTATAAATAAATACGTGTAGATTGTGTTTGAGTGAAATTAGGCTTTTAACAGTGTTCTAATAAAACGGTAAGTGAATAAATAAGAAATAAGGTTTTACGTTGGACTGCCGATTTGATATTTTTGATTTTTCATTACAAAATGTAAAGTTATTTGAAACCTGGTAGAATGCTATTCAATTCTACATTTCATTCTCTAATTTTCGGTATAAACAATGTATAGGCATAATCATTTTGAAATTAGTCATGATTTGCAGGTTATGTAGTAAAATCGTTCAAACTGTTATTTTGAACTAATCAATTGTGAAATTGAAATATATTTTTACATATTTCTATTTAGAAATAAATTATAAAACTTTTGTGTATTTTGAAAAAAATTACAAAAATGTTTTACTATTTTTTATGTAAGCATAAAGTTGTTTTTTTTCACTTCCGTTTCTGAACATTTTTTGCTTTCTAAGCTAATAACTTTTACAGTTTCAAAAGAAACTAATGTTTAGTGGTATATTTGAATTCTTTGAAGTTTATTCTACAAAAAAGCTACGGAACACCTTTGGATTGGGGTTAATTTACTATTTTTGGTGAATTTTCCAAAATATGCTTGCAAAACGCTAAAAACGGGCTTTTCAATTTTAGCTTTAACATTGCCAGAATAAATAATTGTTCTTAAGGCTGGTTCACTGTGTGTTGGTAAGCTATTAGTGGCGTGTTACGATTAGCGATGCTATGTAACAAATGATTGAATATAGTAGTTGTGTCATTCTAAATATGTATCTAAAATTTTCTTTCAATATATTTCCTACATCAAAAGGGTTATAAGTATTTTGTAAAAAAAACAAAATAGTGTATAACTGGAAAACGAAGCATTTCCGAACTTATGTTTACACGAACCTCTTTTCTTTTCACTAGCAGAACACGTCCATTCCAGCAGAAAAGTTTCTTTATTTCTTCCTGAATCACCCTGTATTAAACATAAAACTATCTAAAAGTAATAGTTTTGGTTGTCTTCAGTTTAATTCTAGAATTTGTAGTGTATTTTTTCCAGAGAATAAACATCAAGTCGTGCGTATATAAAATTATCATGTTTTACAAAGAAAGTATTTTTTCAAGAAGATCTTAATAAAGGTGGAAATTTATTCCCGCTATAGTTATGTTTTAACCAACTTGAACGCATTGTAAGGGTCATGACGTTCGTCTGGTAAGGGTGCAGACGCCTTAATTTGACCCATCAAAGGAAACCATCTCGACTTATTAATTAGATCTCTTCTTTGAACCAATCCATTCGTCAAAAGAATTTTGATTAGAAAATAATTGCACGAAAGTAAATCGATTGTTGATACTTGTTCAGTTTTATTTTCACTATCACGTTCACTGCGACCGGTATGAAGTCGTACAAGGCGCGCTCCACGCCTCATGCGGGCGGTACGAAATCATATCGCTTTGCATTGCAATACACAGTGCATTGCGTGTTTCGCACGCCAACCCCCGTATTGGCAGTACTTTCAATATACAATACATTGCGTGCTTCGCACGCCAACTCCCGTGTTGGGAGTATTTGCAATACAAAATTCACTGCGTGCTTCGCACGCTAACCATAGTATTGGATATATTTTCTATACACAATGCAATGCATGCGTGGCACGCCAACCATGGCATTGGGTATATTTTCAATACAAAATGCAATGCGGGCTTCGCACGCTAACCATAGTATTGGGTATATTTTCAATACGCAATTCAATGCATTCTTCGCACGCAAACTATAGTATTGGGTATATTTTCAATACACAATTCAATGAGTGCTTCGCACGCCCACCCCCGTATTGGCAGTAATTCCAATTCACCCGTGTTTGATGTATTTATACACATTGCACTGCGTGCTTCGCACGCTAACAATAGTGTTGGGTTTATTTTCTATACACAATTCAATGCATGCTTCGCACGCCTACCATAGTATTGGGTATATTTTCAATACACAATGCAATGCGTGCTTTGCACGCCAACCCCCGTATTGGGAGGCTTTTCAATACACAGAGCATTGCGTGCTTTGCACACCAATTTTAAGCCTCTGTGCTATGGACGCACATGTGCGTCCGCTTTAAAATATTAGTGATTATTACGTAGAAAGGTTCAAAAGTAAAAAATAAAGTAATTTCTACTCATTTAGGCTATAAATATACAAAAATAAAAGATCAGCTCCTAGCGTAGTAAATACGAAATTTGCGTAGCAGTGAACGTGTTAATCTGTATTATTGAATAACTGTATTCATCATACGTAATAGAATAGTAAAAAATATTGATCGTAATTTGTAAGATGGCCTGCTGAGTGGAATAAAAGTCTGAACACAAATTTTTAATACTTTTATTTACCTCTCAATGAAAAGGTCGCTTTCTCCAGTGAATTATACAAACCATATCAAACCTATATTAAAGACCACTAAAGAATACCGTTGCGTGGCGGCCAATAGGATGGGCGCGCAGCGTTGCCATATCTACTAGTCTCCAACACTACTGGTATTTACGGCTCGAGGCTTGAGCGCACAGTTTAAAGAATTATAAACGCGTTGAGTCAGCCGCGTTCAGTTAGAAGCGCGGGAAGAACGTGACAACGTCGCACTAAGGCGATTGGAGCGTTCAAGGTCTCGGTGTACGCAAGCCCGTCCCTCAACGGTATTCTTTCGTGGTCTTTACTGTAGTATCGAGTCTCACACAAATTTAATTAAATGGGTCGTCTAGATCGGTCATACAGGGTGTCCCGTAAATAAGAAGACAATATTCGGGAAATCGTTATATGGGTAAAAATAAAGAGACAATAAAGAATAAAATTTTGGGGTTTTTGAGTAATTTAGGTTTGAAATTTAAAACAGCCGCTATTTTGAAACGCGTTAATAGATATAATCGCTCATGTTTCTTTAGGTAGAGAATTTTTAGGTTGAACATCATGCCAGGTTTGAACTCAATCGGTCAAAACTCTATCGTTCTTTAGATATGAATTACTTTGTTTTCTAATATAAAGCAAAATGGCGTAGGCTATATCTGGAAAACGAAGAATTTTTGGAAAATTTTTTATTCTTTATTTTTACTTTCTCACTATAGGCCTACTATAGTATAGAGAAAGTATAGTGATCGCAAAAAAAATCGATGTTGAGATTTTTGTGGAAATATCCGTTTTGGTACCCCCTGAGTCCAAAAAAGTGGTTTTTACAAAAAGTCTGTTTGTATGTCTGTATGTCTGTATGTATGTCTGTATGTATACAAAGCTAGAGAGAAAACTATTCTATCGATTTCAACCAAATTTGCACCGGACATGTCCAGTACGCCTGTATAGATGCACGACAATCGGTTTTGAAAAATTTTGAAAAACAACCCCCTTTTTGGCCAAAAAACCCCCAAAAAATCAGTTATTATTTTTTTGTAAAAAACTGCTGTAACGATTTTGATAAAATTTGGCTTATTTGTAGCCCTTAATGTACCCTACCATATGCAAAAAACCGCATCTTTCTAAAAATTCTCGTTTAGCTAATAATGATGATAATAATAATAACAACTGATTTTGGAAGGTTTTTTGGCCATAAAGGGGGTTGTTTTTCAACATTTTTCAAATCCTTTTTTCGTGCATCTATACAGCCCTAATTTACTTGTTTGGTGCAAATTTGTTCGAAATCGATCGAATAGTTTTCTCTCTAGATAATAATAATAATAAATATGTATTAGTTAATCTCCTATTTTAAATCACCTCTCCTACCCCACCTACAATTATGAAGTTACAGTGAATCTGTTTAATAATTTAAATATGTTTGTCAGAAAGTATGTGCCAGTTTCTGGTACCGTTTATTTTCTTTATTTTTACTCATAGAACCATTTCCCGAAGTTTGGTTCTTTCCTTTTTATTGGAAAATGTAAATGAAATTAACTAAATAACAATATTTCCCGTGCTTTTCTGAATAACAAAGTATAGAATAGTGTATAATTTACTCAAATGGGATACATTCTACAGAGTTTAAAGAGTGCCCGACACTACAGGCGAATTTGGCTGACACGTCTGGGGTTAAAACCACGACATTACTATAATTATTTACAAGACGAGACACGAAGTATGAGTAGCAGAGCGCTCTATCCGCTTCCAGAGACAGTTTCTCGAACTATAATCTTGGATTGAACCTAACAGCTGATTGATTTGTTGGTACTGGCGGCTAGATTGATCGAGATCGCGTTTCGACGTCAATTACCGTGAAACCAAGCGAGGTGGATAGTTTGTGCCCGGAAGGTAATCAAATAATACCGTGGCTGCTGGTAGAATGGTAGGATAGATTTATCTATTAACTCTGGTTGACTCGGCTCGCTGTATAGGCACAATGATTTGTCTCGGACAAAACAATTCGTATTGAATATTTCACCCACTAAAAATCATCCAATCTCAATGCAACGAAAAGCATTGGAAAGTAAATGTTTTAAAGTTTAATTATTGAATTTACAAATTTGTTCTGAACCGTATATTGGCATATTATGTAATCAGCGTTTTTAAAATCGTAGTAGCCTGAACTGCTGACTACGGGTGAGAAAACATAAATATATGACTAGCTCCCAGGGAAAGGAATTTTTCAGGTATTTTTCTTTAAAGAGATTAGCACTCAAATATGTAATAAATGATATGTGCCGCATGATTTTACATATACTTATTTAAATTTTTACAGGAGTTCAAGCATAAGCTGCAATGCTCTGTGTACTGAAAATACTTCCAAAACGGAGGTTGGCGTGCGAAGCACACAATGCATTGTGTATTGAAAATACCCTTCTAATACCGAGGTTGGCGTGCCAAGCACTCAATGCATTGTGTTTTGAAAATACTCCCAATATGAGAGTTGGCGTGCGAAGCACGCAATGCATTGTGTATTGAAAATACTCAAAATATGGGGGTTGGGGTGCAATGCACTGTGCGTCGGCCGCTTCTCATATTGTTCAGTGTCAAGCTCACATGTATATATCAATCAACTCCTATAAAAACGAGTGTACTCCCGAACGTACGTACGTGAGTAACAAATAATATTCACCCATCATATGTAAAACCAGTGTAGATTATAGTTTGGGGTTATGTTTACAACTTTAATCGTTATAATTTCTTGTGAAGTTGATTTTTTTAAATATAAGTTATAGAACTAATGAAAACAATAATATACGTTATGATATTTGCTTTGATGTTATAAAATATATATAAATACAATCTTTTATCATCAATATATTAGTTTATACAAATTTAAAGAAGAAATAGGCCTGCCTATTCGTTTAACAGCTGATTTCACCTATCATCTGTAATACCTAAACAAACCCAGTTTAGATTATAGTTTGGGGTTATGTTTAGGCCTAGCTAAGTAGGCCTCAATGTTGTTTGTAAATAGTTTGTTTTCTAAAATGTGTGTTTCTAATGCGTATCTAATCAATCAGCCTGCGATTTTTCACGGGTGTTTACTAGTATGAAATAAAAAGCAATTAAAAGATAATATTTTTATCTTTATTTTGATACATAATATTGTATATAAGTAAAAATGTTCAACAAATAGGCCTATAGTTTCATAATCCTTATAATTGTACACATTTACCAGTTAAAAATCCCCTCTGCATAGATAAAGTTTGTTGATTTTAACTAGTATTTTCATAAATGTTGTATTTCTTATGTGTATCTAATTAATCAGCCTTTTGTTTTTTAATTGGTTGAGCGAAGATAAATATGTTGTAACTCTTTTCAATAACCATAAATTTCGTAAGTATAATTTGAAATCTTTCAAAAAAGATGTGTAAAGTTGTGTGTTTTTATTTGAGTGTTAATGGTATGACAATCTCTATCGATGATTTACTGATGATGAAGTTTCGACTTCGAAACGCGTCTATTTAATAAGACGAAGAAGTAAGCCACATGTAGGAATAAAAAAAGATAATAATTATATTTATTACTAGCTGACCCGTACGGCATTGCCCGTGGTGGTGGTAACTTTGATCCCCTCAAACCCCTCCTAAAATTTCGAAATTTTTCATACCCTTACTTAGTTAGCACCTATGGCCCTAGAGGAAGCTACATACCGAATTTCATTCCAATCCGTTCGGTAATTTTGAAGCCCCCCCCCTACAATTACGAATTTTTTGAAACCCTTTCTTAGCGAGCGCCTATAGCCCTAGAGGAAGCTACATACCAAATTTTATTCCAATCTGTTCGGTAATTTTGGATAAATCGTGATTTAGTAATTTTTACCCCCCAAAACCCCATAAAATTTCCAATTTTTTAAAACTATTTTTTAGTGAACACTTATGGCCCTAGAGGAAGCTACATACCAAATTTCATTCCAATCCGTTCGGTAGTTTTGAAGAAATCGTTTTTTAATAACTTTGATATCCCCCAAACCTCCCCTAAAATTTCGAATTTTTTCAAACTTTTTCTTAGTGAGCACCTATGGGCCCTAGAGGAAGCTACATAATAAATTTCATTTCAATCCGTTCGGTCGTTTTTGAGAAATCGTGATGAGTGAGTCAGTGAGTGAGTGAATGAGTGGAACTTCGCTTATATATATATATATAGATTTAGTGGCTTCGATACCAAAACAATGAACATTAAATTGAAATCTTTCAGATTTAAAAATCTAAAAATACTGCCAAGTCGGGAAACCATCCAGCCGCGCTTAATTCCGACTTATTTCGTCACAGGCGTCCAATTAAATCCGAAACAAATTCAGACATGAGGAAATGAGAAACAATATTCCCCCAGACAAAACCCAAGTCTCTTGAAAACGTTTCCTTCGCTACAGTATTCCTTCTCTCCGCAGAAGCCGTAGCCGTTCCCTTTGTCAGGTCCTTACATTTTAATTAGCAACAATCCTTTTGATTCCCAAACCTCGAAGACGGTTTCAACATCCAATTAATCAACTTCCTCAACCCGAGGTATCCGTCTTCAAAAGGATCCGCACTGCGGTACTTGAGGTGATGTGTTTTTTTTCCATTCCGACGAGGGCTTTGAAGAAATTTATATTGATAGGGGATGGGGAAAGTATTTGCTATTGTCGTAAATTGAAATCAATTTATATTGACGTAAGTTTAGTCAACTGTTTCAATAAAGCACAAAACTAAAACAAATAAAACGAAATACTCAAAAAGAAATAGAACCTTTTTAAATCAATAAAATTGAAACTGCATAATTTATACCCGTCATGTTGGCATCAGTGGGTAACTAATAAACTAAAGTTTCACTTTAACAGCTGATTGTTGGAACATTGTTGCTAGATAACCCTTTTATTGTTGATGTAAAAGTGATTAATAATAGCGTCGAGAAAGTTTTTAGCGTGCTTGAACTAGAGAAAACACGTTTCAAAGAAGTTGGATTCATTGATCGACTAATCTTTGGGAACGAATCAACGTTTCATATCTGTGGAAAGGTCAACAAGCACAACCTACGTTTCTGGCTAACACAAAATCCTAGAGTAATTCTGGAACATGAGAAGGATTCTCCTAAGATAAATTTGTTTTGCGCCTCTTTCATGAAAGTTCGATCGGAGGCACTTCCTGCTTGGATATGGTGAGTGAATGGCTTATCCCTCAACTAGAGGAAGACAGTAATAACAACATACTGGTCCACCACATTGGCATCATGATGTCAGAGATTACCTCGATGAGCAATTACCAGGCGCTTCATTGGTCGAGCAACTAAGGGTCGGCCAACTTGCAGTCCCACGTGCATTTGAACCGGGTACTTTTATGGTATTTCACGTTTTGATCAATTTTGGGGGAACCGAGCTAGCTATAAGGTCGTGTAAAAAAACAAAATGCGCAAAATACATGAATGATTTTTTAGATAAAACTATAAAACGTTTTGTTTTAGTGCGTCACTTCCGGTCAAAAACGTGCTTTCGGTTGTTGGATTTTTTGGGATAGGGTTAGGATAGAGACCCCTTGTGCCATTCTTCTTCATTTATCAAGCCCTTTAAAATGAGGTATCACTTGATGGGGTTTGTATTTATGATTTTTGTATTACCCTCTCAACCCCCCATTTTGTGGTAATTGGTGAAATTTTTGTTTACACCCAATATTAATCTTCCTTTGTCATAAATAGATACCCCGAATCTCATTTATTTATTAGCGAATTTCCATAGGAAAAATGAGCTATTGCAGTCGCCCTTATGGGGAGATCCAAGGTCGGGAGTATCAAATGAGCACCGATCATGGTCCCCAGAACACGTTTTGGGGTGTCATTAAAATTCATATATATGTATATATGTGTTCGCACTCTAGCGGCCGCATTTTAAGTCCGATTTTGTCCAAATTTGGTACACATGTTGGCTGTCTATTTCGCTCGGACGAGTTCGTTAGCCAAAACAATACAACAACCGGAAGTACGTTTTTTGATCGGAAGTAAAAATTTGTTGAGAATTTTACTACGATAATGAAAATTTTTTTGAGTTTTTTTTACAAATATCAATGTAGGATGTTATTCTGCGCATTTTATTTTTTTACGCGACCTTATAGCTCGCTTGGTTCCCCCAAAATCGATCAAAAAGTAAAATACCATAAAAGTATCCGGTTGGAAGCCAAGTGGTGCAAACTCGCCAAGGCCACTTACTAGGCGCAAACAAATTCTACTAGTATATTGCGTACACACAGACAGCTGTGTCAACGCCTTCTTGAATGGACCTATTTCCCAAATTGTTGGTTGAATCCCTAAAACAGAGGCCTATAAACTTAATTTTTGAAATTTGCTCAACTCACGTCAGCGGTTCAGCTGCGTGGTCGAATTATTTCTACTTGTTCCAAAGTTAATCGGGGGGACGTTTTGGGCACCCTGTAGGCCTATATGACTCGCCTCCATTATCACAAAATTAATTTACGTACTATTTGTTTACATTCGGAATATAGTTTGCGCATTTTTTAATTATTTGTTTCATAATATCGTGCACCAACAGCTGCAAAACAAAATATAATTCGATCACGCAGCTGAACCGCTTGTCTGCTTATGATAATATGCCTCGACCTTGCTGCCTAGGAATTTATACTGCTTCGCTTCGCTCGCAGCGGACAAACACGCTTCGCGAGTTGTATTTCGGCCGTCGGCCACGAAACAAGGTAACATCTACCATGGGTATTTATACCGAATAATTTTATAGTTTTTGATTGATTTTGGAGGAACCAGAAGACCTCTATAGTTGTGTAACAAAACAAAATGTGCTAAATAGTCTTCTATATTAATTTTCGTAGATAAAACCACACAAAATTTCATTCTAGTACGGAAAATCTCAAAAACCGTGCTACCAGAGTTGGAATTGTTTAGCTAACGAACTCATCCGAGCGACATAAACACCAATGTGTGTACCAAATCGGACGTAACGTACGGCCGTTAGAGAGCGAACACATATATAACATTTTAATAACACCCCAAAAAGCGTTTCGGAGACCATGATCGGTGCTCTTTACTACTCCCGACTTAGGTCTCACCATAAGATTCACTGCCATAGCTAATCTTTCCTATGGAATTTGTCAATACATTCTTGTTCCAATTTTTGTTTTCAAAAAATAAATAACATTAACATTCAGTCTAGTCTAAATATTATTAAGGCTCTGCTACACGCCGCGGAAGCAATAAACTCACATTACTTTCACAACGCAAAACACATTTCCCTATTTCCCCCTTTTGTCTGCTAAACTGTGCTGGCCGAGAGAATACTGGAAGAAGTGAATAAAAGCGTTTTACGCCTAAATACAGTGCGATTATGCAAATTTAATATTCAGTTTGTGTCGGGAAGTGTTCGGTACAAATATTCAGTGAGAACATTTTTCTTCGTTTTGTATATTGTTTGTGCATGAGAGCAATAATATACCGGGTGTTCGGAAAGTCTGGAAATGGTTTAATATTTCTTATATAAGGCAAATTTGAAGATAGATGTGGTTGGGGAACCTTCTCTATGTAAAAATACTATTTTATTAAGATTTTAAAAAAATTATCAGCCATCTTGGATCCGCCATTATGACTGTAACTTTGTTTTTTTTAACGGGAAGGTGGTCATGTGATAAATCATTTCGATGTAGAATTTCAAGAGAATACCAACGGTGAAATTTGCACATCCATATAGTTAACCGATTAAAAATGGCGGCCAAAAACAACGAAATCGTGTTCTACGATGTTGCCCCATTTTGCTGTGCTATTATTTTTTTAAATATTTATTACTATTCGTTTTGGATTCAGAATTAAATAAGCTTTCAAACGATATGCCGCACAACGATATTTGGTCGAACCACTCGAAATCAATTTTGAAAAAATCAAAATGGCTGTAACTCAAAATTTGGAAATACTCCCAAATATATGTTATAGAGCCCTGAGTACGCGAGGATAGTTAACTCGCGTAAACGCGTAGCCAATCCCGAAAAGGTTAAAATAGACCCTGTTTTCGGGGAAAATCCAATTATCCGAATTTTTTACTATCCGAATTGGGTCCGGTCCCAATTGTTCGGATAACTGGAGTTCTACTGTCGTCTAAAGTAATGCTTATTGGACTACTAAAATGCTTTCTTCCCTCTTGTTTAAGCAGTGCTTCAGTGAATAATGCCATCTTTCTCCACTAATACAGATTCAAACCCTTAATTAATCACATATATTATTTCTCAAGGCCATTTTTTGTCGGTACGCCATAACTTCCTTAATACATCATCAAATTACATGAATGAGGCATCATTTTAAACCTTTCCTTAACCGCTACACCGGAAAAATATACAAAATACAATTATACGAAAAAAAAATAAAGAATCTGAAAGATGTAATATCAAGTAAGTTGTAGGGATATTTTCCTGGCGTTGGCAACACTGATGATAACAATACCCAGCTGGAGAGCTGCCGTTACGCCACTACATTGCTATTTTTAATTAATTGTAAGCGTGGTTATAAACAGCTTAGTGGATACACCTGTTTGTTGTTGTTTACCTTCTGCAAGTTGGTAAGTTGTTTAAAAATATATAATAACAATAACAAAATTATTTCTCTTTAACATGGATTTAAATTAATAAAACACTGTTAGTAGTAAGTTAGAATGCGAATGCTTCGCACGGGTCAGCTAGTAATTACTTAATTAAACACTCTTTTTATTGTTTAAAATTTTCCGCAACCCATCAGCCGTTACCCAAATAACTTTTCAATCAGCTGTAGACAACAATAGCGAAGAGAAGACTTTGCAATAACTACAGAAATCAATTACTTAACCTTGGCTCCACCCTCACCAAATGGCTTCCTCGCGTGATGCTCTTCTCACCACTCGCTAAGACTGGATGAACCTCACGCCCTTGTTATGAGTAATGGAACGCTGTTTCGTATTATAAGAGAAAAGGAAGTCGTGATTTTACATTTTCTTGTTTTATTTATCGGCCCCGTGTACTGTTAGTATAGCATGTTGGGGATGTATAAAAACCACGTCCTGTGATTTAAATTAATGTTGTTGTTTTTTTTTAACAGAACGTGTATACGATTTACGTATACGTCGAAGTGTATACTTTGTGACGTTGAGATATTGTGCACTGTGTATTTTTGTGTTGCACTAATGTAGACGATTTGTGTTATTTAGAACTGACTTTCCAACGCTGTTGAAAGCGTGTAACAAAGTTTAATAGGTCAACACTACGTATGATTAATTATAATTTCGTGTAATTAGTGGTTTTTAATAAAAAATATAGCAGTAATTGTTTAGTTTAAAATTTTAATTTAATCGAAGTGTTAGTAAAAGTAAATTTTTATTAAATACTTTTGTTCAGTTTAATATGGTAAGTAGTTTTATATGTTTAACCTGTATTTCATTTGTAGAGATTATATATTTGAAACGCTGAGAAGCCAAGGGGTATAAGTGCAGTGAAGTTAGTTTTGAGAAAACTCAGTTTAAAGTTAAACTGTTATAATCAATTCCAGGTAAAACCATGATCACTAAAACTAGTATATTTTTAATTGGACTAACATAATAACTAAGATTTGATTTTCATACTCTTATTCCTTCCTATCGACCAATATTTGATAAAAGTTGGCACTTGTACCGCTGGGCTATTAGCACGGTCACTGCTAAGGACGCACATGTGAGCTTGACACTGAACAGTATGTGAAGCAGCCGACGCACAGTGCACTGCACGCAATTGGGAATATTTTCAATTCACAATGAATGCGTGCTTCGCACGCCAACGCTCGTATTAGAGGTATTACCAATAAACAATGCATTGCGTGCTTCGCACGCCAACCCCCGTATTGGTAGTATTTTCAATACTCAATGCATGCGTGCTTCGCACGCCAACCCTCGTATTGAAAGTATTGCTAATACACAGTACATTGCGTGCTTAGCAAGCCAACCCTCATATTGGGAGAATTTCAATACACAACGCCAATTTTAACCCTATGTGCAATGGACGCACATGTTCGTCTGCTTTAAAATATTAGTGATTATTACGTAGAAAGGTTCAAAAATAAAAATAAAGTAATTTCATTTGGGTAATAAATGTAAAAAATAAAAGGTCAGTTCCTAGCGTAGGAAATACGAAATTTGCCTAATAGTGAGGTCACATAGCTTACTAAGAAAGAATTTTTAAAAACATTTTTTTATTCTAAAGCGTGAAAATGCGAAAATCTTCCAATGGATAACCGATAAAACAACTTATTGGGATCAATACCTTAACAGCACGATTTCAGGTTAGGTATATACTGAACCAACACAGGTTTCTTGAATGTATTTACATTCATTACCATAGACACTAATTTGGTAAATTTATAATATATCATGAATGTTACATAGAAATAGTAAATTTATCAAATTAAACTGCTGGTGACCTAGTTGACAGCCCCAAAATAGTTTGAATCTATTTAGGTTCATAAACACTTTTGGGTAAAAGCCCCTTCCTATCTATCAGTTATTAAAACAAAAATTAGTTATCAAAGTTTGTTTTAGTTTTACCAATCTTGTTTTACTTTCTCACTATACTATAAAAATCGATTTTGAGATTTTTGTGGAAATATCCGTTTTGGGACCCCCTGAGTCCAAAAAAGTGGTTTTTCCAAAATGTCTGTCTGTATGTCTGTATGTATACAAAGCTAGAGAGAAAACTATTTGATCGATTTCGAACAAATTTGCACCAAACATGCCAATTAGGCCTGTATGGATGCACGAAAAAAGTTTTTGAAAAGTTTTGAAAAACAACCCCCTTTTCGGTCAAAAACCCCCAAAAAATCAGTTATTATTTGTTTATAAAAAAACGGCTCTAACGATTTTGATAAAATTTGGCTTATTTGTAGCCCTTAATGTACCCTACCATACGCAAAAAACCGCAGCTTTCAAAAAATTCTCGTTTAGCTAATAATAATAATATGTATTAGTTATTCTCATGACATAGTCTTAAAATTGGCGTACGAAGCACGCAATGCACTGTGTATTGAAAAAAACTCCCAATACGGGGGTTGGCGTGCGAAGCACGAAATTCACTGTGTATTGAAAATACTCCCAACACGGTATTGAGTATTGAAAATACTCCATGCACGGGGGTTGGCGTGCAATGCACTGTGCGTCGGCCGCTTCTCATAGTGTTCAGTGTCAAGCTAACGTGTGCGTCCTTAGCAGGTGAAAGTGTTGATAATTTAAATATGTTTGAGAGAAAGTATGCGCTAGTTTCTGGTACCGTTTATTTTGTAAAACGTTACAGTAGGCGTAACAAACAAAAAATACAAACAAACAAACATTTAAAACAAAGTGTTGAACGGTTTCGAACTATTGACAATATTGTAAACACAAAATTCAGCTGATTTTACATTCATTCAAATGTGCAGCACAAGTCATTCACATTTAGCAGGCACTGTTCAACAAAAGCAAATGCTTATACTTTCACCAAACCCTAATTCACGCTTTTACTCGAAATTATTTTCTTCAGATTCGTCCGCACCGGCAACTGCGTTTAATAACTCTTAAAACTGCGGATCCCGTGGAAGTATTTCATTCAAGGCAGAAACGTTACGCGAGTTGATAGGTCGTTTCCTTACACTATTGATGTCATTCCAAAACCATTTCCAGCCGTGAATAATGGTTCCCCTAACACCTCAGCGTCGTGTAACGTGTACCGCAGAGTGCTAGGCGGCACATTTCAACGTTTTATTGAATTCCGAATGATTTGTGTAGGTTAGAGTGTAACGCGTAGATGCATAAAGTAGAGCAAGTCTGTGTTCTCTGACTTATCAGATATTGACTTCAAACGCGAAGTCCTTGTAGTGTATTTTTGATTTTAATAGGAAAACAAACGAAAACATATTGGTAAACTTGCATTGTTTTATAATTGTAGTACATGTTGTAATAAACGGTACCATATAACTGTCACATACTTTCTCCCAGTTGAAACTTTATACCTTCCCAAGAGTAGCATAGGAGGTATGTTACCATGGAAAATATTAGATGCATGTAACACACATCCATAATATATTATATTATTATTATTTAAACTATTCAATCGATTTCAAACAAATTTGCACCAAACA
>JAGFPH010003412.1:6396-24561 GCA_018207615.1 Philaenus spumarius | reverse complement strand
AAACTAAATTCTCGGATTGCCCTGGAAACGTTCAATCAGAGTTTATGGAAAATCCGTTGAAAATATTGTTGCGAATTTACTGAATTTATTACTTTCTCACTATACTAGTATAGAGCATGTATAGTGATCGCAAAAAAATCGATGTTGAGATGTTTGTGGAAATATCCGTTTTGGGACCCCTGGGTCTAAAAAAGTGGTTTTTACAAAACGTCTGTCAGTATGTCTGTGTGTATACAAAGCTAGAGAGAAAACTTTTCGATCGATTTCGAACAAATTTACTCCAACCGTGTCAATTGCGGCTGTATATATGCACGAAAAAAGGTTTTGAAATTTTTTGAAAAACAATTCCCTTTTTGGCTAAAAATCAGTTATTATTTTTTTATATAAAAACGGCTTTGATAAAAATTTGGCTTATTTGTGCCCTCTTAATGTACCCTACCATACGCAAAAACCGAATCTTTCTAAAAATTCTCGTTTAGCTAATAATAATAATGATTTTTGTGGGGTTTTTGGCCGAAAAGGGAGTTGTTTTTCAAAATTATTCAAAACTTGTTTCCGTGCCTCTATACAGGCCTAATTGACGTGTTTGGTGCAAATTTGTTTGAAATCGATCGAATAGTTTTCTCTCTAGCTAATAATAATAATATTTGTTAGTTAATCTCCTATTTGAATATCACCTCTCCTACCCCTCCTACAATAATTATGAAGTCACAGTGAATCTGTTTAGTAATTTAAATATGTTTGTGAGAAAGTATGTGTGCCAGTTCCTGGTACCGTTTATTTAAAACTCCAATGTACAGTTAGTAGTTAACAAAATTCGTACTTATTTTACTGCTATCAAATGACTCGACTGAAAACCATGTTTTTCGTATTGTTTACAAGCAAATACGTTTAATAAAAATGTATAATTTACAGTTTTTGAAGTGAAAACTTCTATAGCGACGTTAGGTATTTTTTGTAGGGAGGTAAATCACCGTTTCGCGTTACGTCACGTAACGCAACATTTTCGCTTAGACCGGTGTGTTGATTGTGTATACCCTCTTATACATATACATATATACATATATACTTGAGTATAGTATATATGAAGAACAAGGACCGATGAAAATGCAATATTAATTTTTTGGGTGTAGTAAGTGAGCACTATCATGGTCCCCAGAACACGACGTGATTTTCACCCCCTTCAAAACGTCGGATTGATTTGAAACTTTGTACACTCATCAAGGACCGATGACAATGCAATATTAATTTTGTTGGGTGTAGTAAGTGAGCACTGATCATGGTCCCCAGAACACGTTTTTGGGTGTCATTAGAAACTTTATATACAGGGTGATTGATTAACGACGATATTCAGAAACTTCGGGAGCTCATTAATTTTGTTGGGTGTGGTAAATGAGCACTGATCATGGTCCCCAGGCTAAAAAATAAGAAAATAAATAATAGTTTAAAAACTAAAAAATACGCTTTAAAAGCAAACCGAACTAAAAATTTTAAAATAACTTGTATTATTTTATTTACTTATTAACCAGGAAATAAAATCCAGTAGTTAATCAATATTCATTTTACACGCTGTAAAATTCGCATCAAAGTGTGGTCATATGCACACCCATTTTTTTTTCATTTACGAATTATAATTTGGATGTTCGTGAACGATTTCCTGCAAATTTTAAAGATTATCACCAGAATTCGATTAAAGATACGTTATATTAAAGATAACTGTACGGGCCTGTTTCGTCCTGGATTGCACACCCTTAACCTAACCAAGCTGTTTCGGTACAAACCAAACTAAAATGTAAAACAGTTCATCTTTCACGCAACATGGTGCAGTGACCTTTGGTGGAATATAATTGAACAATGTTAAATTACGAATATTATACTTAAAATTTGGTTTCCGTAATTGTGGCATTAATAATGAAAATATTAATGGGGCGTAATCATTCGATGATATTAGAGAAACCATTGATAAATTATTTCCTGCTATAGTTAATTTATCTCGTGTTCCATTTAGACATTTGTTTTCTCATTTTCGGGTAAAGTCGTTTTAAAATTACAAAATTGAAAGTAAAAAAAAAGATTAACTGAAATTAAACTGTATTTAAAACTAACTGTCGGTTAGGTTTGAAAATTAATTTCCAATTTCATCGTATATATTATTTCTCTTAGATGATTTTTTTGTGTGTGGAAATAATTTATGTAACACTATATCTCCCCAATTCTTCATCAACAGTAGAATAGTGATTCTAACATAATTTTACAGCTTTTATTCACCGCTATTGACGAAAAATAGACAAATACTCTAAGATTAATGTTTTCTTTAACAAAATTTACAAACAAAGTTGATCTATTACTTCCCAAAGGTGTATTTTTGAAGTTATACTTCTTTGCGCCCGTTGTAATCGGGATGGGGTGTCAGTCGAAAAACCGCGTCACGCGTTAAGGAGTAAAATCCGGAAAGTGCCTTTTTATACCTTTCTTCGTATAAGCTACTTTCCTATACTTCAAAACGTCGGATTGATTTGAAACTTTGCACACTTATCAAGGACCGATGGAATGCAATATTATTATTATTATTTTTTTTTTTTTTTGTGGCAACGTCATATCTCCCTCTATTTATATTCATAATTTATTATTCAAACATAATTTTAAATAAACATTGGTTATAAATACCTTAGTCTCAACAATCCTTGTGTTTTTGTATTTATCTTGCAACATGTTTCGCCATTACTTGGACGACATCTTCAGCTGACATTAACACAAGAACACACGAGCACAGTTGTACAAAAAGTAGTGTCTTAATGTTCAATGTGTTAATGTTGACAAGTGTTGTGTATATAGTCAAGGCCGTAGTTAGCGGGGGAGGAGGGGGTTAAAGGGTCAGACCCCCCTGAAATCACTTACGTTGATTTTAGAGCTTTTATGTTTTGATTGATTTTGGAGGAACTAGACGGGTTATAAGGTCGTTTAGGTTGTTGGCGTGCGAAGCACGCAATGCATTGCGCATTGAAAATGTATGCTTTGAGTGCTTCGCACGCCAACCCCCGTATTGGGAGTAATTTCAATACACAGTGCATTGCATTGTTTCGCACGCCATCCCCCGTATTGGGAGAATTTTCAATACGCAATGCATTGCGTGCTACGCACGCCAATTTTAAGCCTATGTTAGGAGAGTAACTAATAAATGTTATTATTATTAGCTAAACGAGAATTTTTTGAAAGATGCGGTTTATTGCATATGGTAGGGTACATTAAGGGCTACAAATAAGCTAAATTGTATCGAAATCGTTAGTCCGTTTTTTTTTTACAAAAAAAATAATAACTGATTTTTGGGACTATTTTGACATACAGACATTTTGTAAAAACACTTTTTTAGACACAGAGTGTCCCAAAACGGATATTTCCACGAAAATCTCAACATCGATATTTTTTTGCTATCGCTATACTTTCTTTATGGACTACTATAGTATAGTGAGAAAGTAACACTAATTCGGTATTTAGATAAACATATTATAAAATACCAATAAACCCCAAACAGCTGGTGAAAATAAATATACCTTATTACTGCGTCCTACCTGCGTTGAGGGTTGTGTTACTGTTCATTTTGCAATAAATAATAAAAACTCCAAACAACTGTTAATAAACAAGCAATAAGCTAGGGTCAACATTGGATTTGTAAAAACAATAGAACGCTGAAATGACAATGTAGTCGGACTTTTGGCAACGTTGGGACAAGGAACCAATCGCGAATGTCAGGAAACAATTAATGCAGATGTTCAATTTGTTTTGTTTTGCTAGAGTGAGAGCGCTGACGGTCGTTCGCCTGGACTTGTTTTCCAATACATACAATTTGATGTGTTTTTGATAGACAGTTTGTATTTTACTTTATGCATTTAGTGTGTAAGGTAATCTCTTTTATTTGTAAAAAATTATATAAATCTAATAAGTTCTATATAGGGTATCCCTACATGATCGGATTGTATGCATTTAAATAAATGCAAAATGTTCAACAACATTTTTTTCTAATTCGGTTTGGTTTAGTAGCAATCCGCCGTTACAGGTGTTTAATGTGGATTTTGATGAAACTCTATGAAAACTGTACAGGAGACAACGCTGTTTTTTTTTTTCGTTTCTGTAGGTCAAAGGATGGCCGATTTATTGATAAAAAAAACTGAAAACATAATTTCTTGCTAATTGTCTACTACATCTCTAAAGTTAGCCTAAAACCAACATATCTGAGCATTGGATTTTATCTTATTTATTTAAAAAAAGCAAGAGTTAAAAAATTCCGGCCCGCCTCCAACAGGTAGTCATTTAGGCCTAATGTACGACGCCTTTAGGATAGAGTTTTCAATTTAAAAATAATAAATGGTACCAGAAACTGGCACATACTTTCTCACAAACATATTTAAATTATTAAACAGATTCACTGTGACTTCATTATTGTAGGAGGGGTAGGAGAGGTGATTTTAAACTAGGAGATTAACTAATAAATATTATTATTATTAGCTAGAGAAAAAATTATTCTATCAATTTCGAACAAATTTACACCAAACACGTCAATTAGGCCTGCATAGATGCACGTATAAAGGTTTTGAACAATTTTGAAAAACAACCCCCTTTATGGCCAACAAACCCCCAAAAATCAGTTATTATTATTGTTATTAGCTAAACGATAATTGTCAGAAAGATGCGGTTTTTTGCATATGCTTAGGGTACATTAAAGGCTATAAATAAGCCAAATTTTATCAAAATCGTTGAAGCCGTTTTTTTATAAAAAAATAATAACTGATTTTTTTGCCAAAATGGGGGTTATTTTTTAAAAATTTTCAAAACCGTTTTTCATGCATCTATACAGGCCTACTTGACATGTCCGGTGCAAATTTGTTTGAAATTGATCGAATAGTTTTCGCTCTAGCTTTGTATACATACAGACATACATACATACAGACATACCGACAGACATTTTGTAAAAACCACTTTTTTGGACTCAGGGGGTCCCAAAACGGATATTTCCAGAAAAATCTCAACATCGATTTTTTTGCGATCACTATACTTTCTCTATGTATATGTTGTAAATGCGTAGTTTTTTTTTTTATTAGGCGAAAAACCTTGGTGGTATATGTATTTATAGTATAGTAAGAAAGTAAAAACTAGTTATTTTGACAAATTTCCGCTCTAAATAAACCATATTAACTTGTTCTACCTCGTATATTTTTTAAGAATTCTGATTCTAAACTAAACAATTATTTCGTTTAAATTAATTTTGTTCTAGTGCGTTTATTTTTCGCGCCGCGCCGCAACACGCCTCTCTACCCACTTCGTGGACGTCCAGCTTTATAATTGGCTTTAAATTTCTTCCATATTTATTTAATTCACCTATCCTTGAAGCTGTGGGTAGAATCCCTAAAGTCGTAAATTATATAGACAATTGGGAATTTTACTTCTCAGCAGTAGGAAAAGGCTATAACTCGAAAATTACTTAACACATGTCATTAACAGTTTGGGCCTTGTTAGCTTTCATATAATCTCACTGCTGCTAAATAGGTTGACGGTGAACATTTGAAATAAAACGTCGGAAATTCAGCACTTTATAGAAGTATAGAGTCAATTTTGATCGCATAAAACTTACTCAGATGTTGTACCAAGTGGGGAAATTGGGCATGCAAATTGAATCAGTACTAATTACTTTTCCATTACCTTATAATGTTGGGTTTTAAGATAAATTCATGAAACCCAACGTGCAAAATTTTATTTTGCCGACGTCAAGATGGCGGTGGCTCAAACTTTTCAAAGTTAAATATCTGAAACAAGTAAATTTGTGCGATCGTGGGACCAACGTCAGGAACAAAGTTCATCACGCCTTTTCTTCAATTATTTTACCAGCCTTAACGGTAACATCACTCATAATTTTAATCTTTCAATTGCCGTTTATTATTAGTTTGATTTTGATACAAATATTTACTGTTTCCATACGTTTAATGTTATTATAACCAAGGTGTAGAATTAATTATAACATCAAAGCTAAGATGGTAAGCACAGTTAAATGTCCATTCATTGTAAATACATTCAATAAAATAAAATATTGGTTAATCAGTCTAGGTCTAACCTAAAATTATTATGTGTATGTTTAATTTATTTTACCTGTCTTAACGGCAACATAAATATAATAATTTTAGTTAGGCCGAAACTTAAAATGACTTTCTAGGCCTAACGTAAAATTATTGTAGCTATGTTGCCGTTAAGGCAGGTAAAATAAATGAGTTATACATAAAAAAAATTTAGGTTTATCCTAGACTGATGACATTTTGTTTATTGAATGTATTTCAGCGCTTGACGATAATATCTGAACTACGCCGGACGGAACCGATCGTCTCTTAATTGAAATTGATGAACAAAAACACATGTTTCTTGAATGTATTTACATTCATTGCCATAGCAACCAATTTGGTAACGCTTTTTCGTCACCAATTACAGACGTTATGGCTGGTAAAAGAATTGAAGAAAAGGCGTGATAAACTTTGTTCCTGACGGAGGTCCCACCACCGCCCGCTTTATTTTTTTTTTTTAATGCGTTAAGAAATGTTTTGAAAGAGTGTATTGAGAAGGTTAGTATTACTTCATTTGTTAAATTCAACGTCGATTATTTTGGTTTATTACATGAACAAAATTTATTTGAAGGTTTGGTATTGATAAACGATTCAAGAATTTAAAAAATTACAAATAGACTTTCTTGAAAAACGAACCCTTCCCAAAGCTTAAAGGAAAGTTTAAGAATATAAATAAATACTTTGACGATTGGACTTAACTGTAGAGAGCAAACACAACAAACAATACTGTAAAACCAGGCTGACGTTCTCTTGATCAAATTTGAATTACAAATTACGACAGAATGTTTAATTTGATTTCCAACCCGGCACCACAGCACTCGTTCAGACGTGTGGCAATGATACACGATTCTAAACCTACAAACAATCCATTGCTCATTGCCATACGATCGAGAATCGTATGAAACTTGAGGCGCTCCCATCAAACGCCTATCGATTGACACGAGGCCCCATTTATCAGACGAGACTATCCAAAGTGTGGCGTGGCGCCGTATATCAATAGTGAGAACTTCGCAATACTTTGTGTGTGTGGGGGGGGGGGTGAATAATCGTGTAGGGCGTGTGGGGCCAATTACCATTTTATTATACAATTTTAAACATCATTGAAACAGTAATTTATTGTCCACAACTATTGGGCAGTACAGGTTAGTTTCGATTTTTTTGCGAATTTTAATTGCAAAGATGAGCTCTTGCAGTGACTCTTGTTTTGGGATTTAAGGTCGGGAGTGGTTTATGAGCACCGATCATAGTCCCCAGAAGACTTTTTGGGGTGTCATTAAGAATTGCATATACAGGGTGTAACAAAACTCTGTACATAAACTTCAAGCTATTGTTCTTTGGACCAAAATAAAAAAAAGGTTCACGTAAACATACGCCCAAAAATGCTTAATTTTAAAGATATCCACCATTTTGTTTTTTTGTACAAAATAATTCATATATAGAAAATGGTTTGACTAGTTGAGTGCAAACTTGGCATGAAGTTTAACCTAACAATGGATATATCTTAAGAAAAATAAGCGATTAAATCAAATCGTGAGTTTTAAAATGGCGGCTGTTTGAAAATTTCAAACCTAAATTACTTAAAAACCGTACATTTTAACAATCCCCCTCCCTTTTGATTCCCTATCCCCCCCTTTTGATTCCTTATCGGATGGTGTAGCTCCTAAAACAAACTGAAGAAGGATAGTAGTTAAGTTACGTGTAATAATTGGTTTGTTCAACCTGGCATCCTATACCAACACAGTAAATACGACAATATCGTATGTACATTTACTGCCATTATCTTTAACTTAGCTATTATCCTTTATCCGATTGTTTTGACGGTTACACTATCCAATGGAAATTCAAAAGAGCTACGTAAAAGGTGTCTCGACATTTTTTGTTAAAATGCACGGTTTTTGAGTAATTTAGGTTTGATATTTTCAAACAGCCGCCATTTTAAAACGCATGATTGGATTTAATCGCTTATTTTTCTTGAGATATATCACTGTTAGGTTACACTTCATGCCAAGTTTGAACTCCATCAGTCAAACCATTTTCTATGTATGAAATATTTTGTAAAAAAAAAATGGCGGATATCTGGAAAACAGCGTTTTCGGGCCTATGTTGATGTGAACTTTTTTTTCCTATTTCGGTCCAAGGAACAATATCCTGAAGTTTGGGTTCAGAGTATTGTTATACCCGGTATATATATATTAATAAAGGTTCCGTTAATGCATTATTTACATTCATTACCATAGCAACCAAATTAGTAAATTTAGACAATTAAAAAATGAAAAAGTACTTCGTCCGTTTTAGAGGTATCGATAAGTACTCAAATTTAAAACAACTTATAAAATGATGAAGCACAATGTCCATTTCATCGTTAGCGTGACGTGACTAAACCCATGCAGCTACTGAGGTTAAGTCTTTGAATTTACCGCTGCCTATTTTATTTCGTCGATATCTTCTTTTACGGTCAGCTGTTACATCAAATTTATGTATTTTTTCATTGGTGTGTGTTTACCAATGAAGGAGAAGGCATCATCGAGGAAATAAAAAACGCAAGCGATTTAAGTGAGGATCGCTATGCCTTATATTTTACCTCATCCAACAAGTGTTAGGTGCTCGTAAGCAGTTTTCTCTTCAAAAATCTTTATACCCCTTCTGCGTCTCTGATTGTGTATACCCAAAGGCCATACCTTCGTAATTTAGTTTGGCTTTTATCGTAATTATTTAATCACTAGCTGACCCGTACGGTGTTGCCCGTGGTGGTTGGTATTTTCAGTCTTTTTAACGTAATTGTATTCTTTTTAAGTGTTCAGTCAGTGAGTGGTATTTGGCTTTTATATATCTTAAATAATTAGCCCAATAATTGTTGTTTTAGTTCATTGTAGGCCTAACCTAAAATTATATTCAGTTTTTGATCCAAATCAGTTGTTGATCAAAATCAGCTGTTTTAAGCTTTTCATACGAACAGCTGTTTTTTGTGCCCCTGATAAAATCAAAAGAAATCTTTCTTCTTCTTCCTTAAGATTGACCTTCCATAAGATTAACATTGAAACTTTGAGGGCCACTGGGGCGTAGCCCTAATGTCCTAGGACTTCGGTAAATGGCCTAAAACCTTCCCAGGGTTAACCTGTGTTACTATGCAAAATTTCAAAGCAATCGGATGGACGGTTTGGAAACGCATAAAGGACAAACATACAAACAGACAAACGTACAAACAGACAAACGTACAAACAGACGGACATACATTGAATTTTATATATAGATAAAACTAAACTATTATAAAAAGTTAAAATTTGTTTGTTTGTATGTAGGGGATAATCTTATAAACTACTGAACCGATTGAAAAAATAGTTTTACTAATAAAAAGCTTTACTATCCCTGAGTAACATAGGCTATAATACATTTTGATAAAAACATTGTTTATTTCACAATTTGTAAATTTAATCGGAAAAAATCTTAGGTTAGGCCTAGACTGATGAACCAACCCATGTATTTACATTTATTACCATGTTATCCAATTGAATAAAACGACATATAAACAACTGTTTCCTCTAATATTTCCATTAACAGCTGATTTCAAATTTTGATGAAATTATTTGTATTTCTAACTTTTAGGTTAGGTTTTTATTAAAGTGCAGTAGACGTTTGCCTTGCTGGTTCTGTTTACCTTTATTATAACTGCTGTTATAAAATATACGAAATAATTTGATTTGGACATTTAACATTATTTACCATCTTAGATTTGGGGCTTATTATTAATCTTACACCTTGTTTGCGTGTGTAGAAGGTTCCAACGGGATTGGCGTGCGGAGCACGCAGGGTTTTCCCCAAGTATCCAATAAAATACAACGTTTTGATAAATCCCATTACGAATTGTCTCACCTTTATTTGGGGTTGACAAATCTCTCATGTGCTTTGGTTATAACGTATTTATAAAAACTTTGCCGAAACCTTTTTACACCACATAAATATTTTACCGATTGCCACCAAAATCCGAACGTACACTAGCATAGCGACATTTCACTTTACGCCCTCGCCCACTCTTCCACGCACACTAGTCTCCATGCATTTTTCAACGGCGTTCTTCGCCTAATATTTGCCCCATGTCCAGGGAGACGCGTGTGAATTATTCACTGGGATGTTTTTTTGACAGTTGGTGAATATTACAGTACGTAGGCGAAGTGAGAGCGGGGTGTTTACCAGGAACACGTGCTGGACCTGTGGGAGGCAGTTGGCAATTTGAGGGACTTCATTTCAGTTTTGAAAATGACTCAATGCAGTTAGCCATGCTGGAAGTTAATACAAATTCTTTATAACCAGTTTTTTTTCCCTTTTAAACCATCAATGTTTAATATTGCCTTTTTAATTTAACAAAGCAATATTGATTTGGTCTCGAAAACGTCTCTTACAAGTTTTATTAAATTTCGTTTTAACAATCTTAATTACGAAGAACTCTACTTTGGTACAATTAATTAGACCAAAATGTATTAATATTAAAACATATGTTTGCACGTATTTCGCGAGAGGTTGGCACAACTTGGTTTCCAGATATCCGCCATTTTTTTTACAAAATGTATATCTACAGAAACGTTTGACCGATTGAGTTCAAACTTGGCTTGGAGTTTAACCTAAGAATGATTAATTAAAAAAAAAAAATCGACCACGCAGCTGAACCGCTGACGACAGTTGAGCAAATTTCCAAAATCAAGTTTACAGCCCTATGTTTTAGGGTTTCAACCAACAATTTGGGAAATAGTTCTATTCACGACGGTGTTGAATAGCTACAAAATGGATCGCATGTCATTCCGCATATTGGAAGTATCTTCAATACACAAAGGATTGCGTACTTCGCACGCCATTCCGAATATTGGGAGTATCTTCAATACACAAAGCATTGCGTGCTTCGCGTGCCAACCCCCGTATTTTGAGTATCATCACTACACAATGCATTGCGTGCTTCGCACGCCAACCCCACGGTAGAATCCTCCACATGGCTTTGAACCGAGTACTTCTATGGTATTTTACTTTTTCATCGATACCGGGGGAACCAAGCGAGCTATAAGGTCGCTTAAAAAAACAAAATGTGCAGAACAACATCCTACATTTATATTTGTAGAAAAAACTCAAAAACAAATTCATTCTCGTGGGACAAATCTAAAAAAAATAGTTACTTTCGGTCAAAAAACGTGCTTCCGATTGTTGAATTTTTTTGGCTAAAGAACTCGTCCGAGCGACGTAGACAACCAACATGTGTACAAAATTTGAACCAAATCGGACTTCAAATGCGGCCGCTAGAGTGCGAACACATATACACATATATAATTTCTAATACACCGTCCCCAAAACGTCTGGGGACCATGATCGGTGATCATTTACTAATCCCGACCTTAGGTATTACCATAAGGGCCACTGTAATAGCTCATTTTTCCTATGGAAATTCCCAAATAAATAAATAGACCGCGCAGCTGGACCGCTGACGTGAGTTGAGCAAATTTCCAAAATTAAGTTTATATGCCTATGTTTTAGGGTTTCAACCAACAATTTGGGAAATAGGTCTACTCACGAAGGCGTTGAACAGCTGTCTGTGTGTACGCAATATATTAGTAGAATTTGTTTCCTCCTAGTACCCTCGCGAGTTTGCACCACTTGGCTTCGAACCGGCTACTTTTATGGTATTTTACGTTTTGGTCGATTTTGGGGGAACCAAGCGAGCTACAAGGTCGCGTAAAAAATCAAAATGTGCAGAATAACATGTTACTTTTATATGTTTAGAAAAAACTTTGAAAAAATTTCATTTTCGTAGTAAAAATTTCAAAAAATAGTTACTTCCTGTCAAAAAACGTACTTCCGGTTGTTGGATTTTGTTGGCTAACAAACTCGTCCGAGCGACATAGACAACCAATACGTGTACCAAATTTAGACCAAATCGGACTTAAAATGCGGCCGCTAGAGTGCGAACACATATATATGAATTTTAATGACACCCCAAAACGTGTTCTGGGGACCATGATCGTTGCTCATTTGCTACTCCCAACCTTGGGTCTTACCATAAGGGCCACTGTAATAGCTCATTTTTCCTATGGAAATTCGCTAATAAGTGATTACATGAAATCATGCGTTTCAAACGGTTTAAGCGTACATACAATATTGTTGTGTTTACTGTGTTGGTACAGGATGCCGGGTTGAACGAACCAATTATTACACATAACTTAACTATTATCCTTTATCCGATTGTTTTGACAGTTATAACATCCGATAGGGGATTAAAGTTGCTAAAAAGTGTCTAAGCATTTTCCTGTTAAAATGTACGGATTTTTTATAATTTAGGTTTGAAATTTCCAACAGCCGCCATTTTGAAACGCAATATTAAATATATTCGATTGTTTTTCTTGAAATATACCATTGTGGGATTAAACTTCATACCAAGTTTGAACTCAATAGGTCAGACATTTCTGTGGATATGAGTTAAGGCTATTTTTTTTTTTAAATGGCGGATATTTAGAAAACGAAGCGTTTCAGAACCTATGAACTATTTTGCTTTTTTTAGGTCCCTTATTATCTTTTGAAGTTGTGCCAACCTTTCGCGAAATACCCAGAATATATTCGTAGCCCCTCTGATATAAGACGTTCAGTGTCGGTAGATTTATGGGTTTTTCATCATCTTCGTTCTTTTTGTTTGCTTATTAACTACTACTCAGGGGATCTTCAAGAAGCCTTTCAGTGAACGTCCCGTTTGAGGATGTAGAAGAATTTTAAATATTAGCACAGCTGTAATTTCATACCAAATTAAAGTGCTAATAATATACAATATTTTCCCGCATCGAAATGGTTGACTCGTTGCATTGAAAAATATTTGTACCAGTTCCGAAATTAAAATTTTGGAAAATGTAAAATAATAAGAGAACTTTTTCAGAAGCACTTTGTTATGGTTATTATTGCAGCTTTCCAATTTTTATTTAAATGGTAATTTTAGTCAATGTCAAGATTCATTAATAAACTATGAGCTTGACGGGAGAGAAGGAATTATTTAAAAATAATAATAACAATACACGAATTCTCACACACATACTTTTAATAATCAAACGCGTTTCAACGGCAAAATCGTCATCCTCAGTGATACATGACGCTAGAACTAAAAACTTATAACTAGTTTAGCCTAGGACTAAGCTACATACTTAAAATTATTAATATTGCTTTGTTATATAGTTTCCTTAGATTATTGTTATTGCTTAGTTTGTTGTAGTGTAGTCATTTTAAATCAAAATTACCCCATTACCTAAAAAAACTCTTATAAGCTAAAGATTTGGTATGAATGTTGTATTTAGCTACTGTAATAATATACTAAAAGTCCTCGCAAAAAAACCCTTTGCTACCATTCTTGGAAAATGTTGTCCAAAAACCAGTTTTTCCCCTATAACTCAAAAACTATTCGTCCTATAAAAAAAAGTTTTGCATAAAAAATGTATGTCACAAAAAGAGCTACAACTTTTGTACTTAGCAATTTTCAATAAAATTAACCCTTTAGTCATAAAATAAAATATTTGGAAAACAATTTTGTCAATTTGTAAAAAAAAAACATTAATTGCCATTAAGGGAAGTCATAAAGAAATGTTTAACAAACTAATTTTTGTTTTAATTTAAAGATTGGAATTTTCTGAACAGATTAATGCCAATAACATAACTTTTTTTTAAATATTTTATGTGAATTTTTAAATGTTACACTGCTGATGCCTTCGTTGCATTTCGCTACCAAGATAGGCTACCATAATAAATTCCTACTGAGTTCACTGTGGTATAAGCTTTGTATTTTTTATGTATGTTGCATTAACCTACTGGAAAAATATAATAAAAGAACTCGCAAAAAACACCTGTGATGTGGCAGTTACCTTGGAAAATGAATATTAAATTTTACAAGAATTACGAAATTAAATATAAAGAAGTGGAAATAATTTAATATCATAAAAACTTTAAAAACCAACACTTTTAATATATTTTTTTGATAAATTCACACAATTGTCATAACATGGAATACTGGTAGGCCTACATAATCTTCACAACCTCATTCATCATCAGACTGAAGTTCTTCTGCTTGCCCTGAATGTCCGCGTGACAGACCTTGGCAGTGTCGACACGTGGCAGAACACTGAAGTCATGACCTTACGACAGTAACACCTGTTGGTACAGTTGGACTTGCAATTGCAAGAAGTGAGAACAGTTCAGATAGAGCATGACCTTTGGTACTTGAGGTATTAGCCTATATGTAGCCTACTGTTACATATGTATCCAACACCATTCCGATATATTACCCCCCAACCCTCTCCCTCCTGTTCTCTGATCTGTTCACTTTCTGTTGTTACGATAACCCCATTGGTTGTTTATACGTTAAAACCATGCACACTTTTGTAGAGTTTTTTTATGAATATGTAGCTTAGCCCTAGGCTAAACTTTGTCTAGGTTTAGATTTCGCCTACACTGATGAACCAACACATGTATTTACATTTATTACCATGGGATCCAATTTAATAAAACAACAGATAAAACAGCTGTTTGCTCTAATATTTCTATTAACAGCTGATTTAAAATTTTAAGCAATTATTTGTATTTCTAACTTTTAGGTTAGTTTTTTATGAAAGTGTAGTCGACCTTTGTTACTTCTCAAGCTGTCCAACGGCCATTTTTGTATGTCCTTTATCGCCGCAAGGTTTCATTTTTCTCATCTCTTTTTGTAATTCAAGTAAAGCTAAATCAAGTACTTTTTTGGAATAATAATTTACAAGTACACAGTTCAATTCTTTGATTTATTTACACTTTCTTATAATAGTTTGTCATTTTTGGGCAAAGGATATAGTATTCCTAAATTACTATTTAAAATAGGACTAGTTTTGTTATCAGTCTTGTAGTAGGAACATAAAAACTGGTGTTTTCAAAATAAGAAATTTGAAATTGATGAATATTTGTATACAGTCCTATTTAGAACTAAATTACGAAACTTTTTTTACATTTATGAAAAAATTGCAAAAAAATTTTACTACTTTTTATGTAGGCCTAAAGTTGAACCTTTTCCTTTCGTTACTGATCATGCTTGTTTCTTGAGCTAATAACTTTGTTAATTTTACTTCAATAATTTTTTGACTGGCATGTTATGAATTATGTGAACCTTTATCTACAAAAAAGCTATGGAAAACTTTTGATTTGGTTTGGTATAAACGTATAAAAACATGGTTGAAATACAAAAACTTGGACGATTTTTAACAAATTTGAAGATTGCGGCCATTTTGTGAGCTTACCGTTAGAGACACGGAAAAAATCAACAGTACAATTTTGTTTAAATCAAATTTGCTACCCGCAAAATGTTATTAGTTTTTAAATTCGACTTACGGTTAAGCCACAAACCGGCATTGGAAAAAAGCTTCCACTGAGAGAAACGGTAAGGCCGCCATTGTTATTTTATTTAAGAGGTTAAAAATTAAAAATCGAAAAAAACCCGTATAAATCGATTGGACTAGGAATAAGGAACATTCATGCAAAAAATCATCAAAATCGGTCAAGGCGTTTGACCGTAATCGTGAGACAGACAGACTCAAAGACAAAATGCCGAACGATCGAGTTAAAACGGATACCTCGCTTCGCTCGGTCAATTAGTTTAGTAATAAAGCATTAAACAAATATCTTTCAATTTGTTTTATACAATGGCAAAAACCACACAACAGTAAAAGTTTTTACCGATTTTGGCAAACAGTCAAACACATATAATATCGGAACTCAACTCAAACGATTCCCGTCGCAATCAATTCGTTCATAAATTTCGTACGGTAATTGTAATCTAAATAATGTCATCCACATGTTGGGGACGCGGTTGACATAAAATTTGCATAATTTACAAATATCCAACAACAACCCCACAGCTGCGGCTCATTACCATGCCACGCCCACTTTTGTTCGGCTCTTGAAAATATGACCACTCGGTGTTGTGATTTGACGTGGTGGGATGAATACTTGAACCAACGTCTGTTGGAATAAATTGTAACTATTTGGATGCACGGTCAGACGGACCGCATGCGCTGTCGTTTGAATAATTGTTGTGTGTATTTATTATTCTTGTACATCCTTTAATTAATTATGCACTATTTAATGGTCCAGATGTAAATAATAGAATTGACACACTCGATCACGAGAAAATACTCGCAAATAGTAAATGCACAAAATGTATTGGTCCTTATTAATATTCGAATTTTTATTTCACTTGCGTGTTTCACAAGCCAACACCTTTGTAAAAAGTTGTAAATATCACGTTTAAAAATGTATTTTTAGTAGGGTTACGATGTATAAGGAGTTTCATGACAAAGCGTAAAAAGAACTGGAAAGTCTTAGGGCCTACTTTTAAACAAAACCCTGTCATTAAAATCAAAACTATGTTTTTAAGCTAACCTAAATTATTCCACAATATTAAATCAGCTGAAAATGGAATAAACGTTACCAGGAACTGGCACGTACTTTCTCGCAAACATATTTACATTATTAAACAGATTCACTGTGACTTCATAATTGTAGGTGGGGTAGGAGAGGTGATTTATTAAAGTAGGAGATTAACTAATAAATATTATTATTATTATTATCTAGAGAGAAAACTATTCGATCGATTTCGAACAAATTTGCACCAAACACGTCAATTAGGGCTGCATAGATGCACGAAAAAAGGTTTTAAACGATTTTGTAAACCAACCCCCTTTATGGCAAAAAAACCCTCAAGAATCTGTTATTATTATTATTAGCTAAACGAGAATTTTTAGAAAGATGCGTTTTTTTTATATGGTAGGGTACATTAAAGGCTACAAATAAGCCAAATTTTATCAAAATCGTTAGAGCGGTGGTTTTATAAAAAAAAATAACAGATTTTTTGGGGGTGTTTTGGCCAAAAAGGGGGTTGTTTTCAAAATTGTTCAAAACCCTTTTTCGTGCATCTATACAGGCGTTCTGGACATGTCTTGTGCAAATTTGGTTGAAATCGATCGAATAGTTTTATCTCTAGCTTTGTATACATACAGACATACCCTACATACAGACATTCAGACATACAGACAGACATTTTGTAAAAACCACTATTTTGGACTCAGGGGGTCCCAAAACGGATATTTCCACAAAAATCTCAACATCGATTTTTTTGCGATCGCTATACTTTCTCTATAATATAGTATTGTGAGAAAGTAAAATTGAATGAAATTAATTTACAACAATGAATCATTTATCAGTCAGCAATATACAGATTTTTAACTTTCAATACACTCTAACGATTTTGATAAAATTTGGCTTATTTGTAGCCTTTAATGTACCCTACCATATACAAAAAACTGAATCTTTTTAAAAATTCTCGTTTAGCTAATAATAATAATAACAGATTCTTGGGGTTTTTTGGCCATAAAGGGGGTTGGTTTACAAAATTGTTCAAAACCTTTTTTCGTGCATCTATGCAGCCTTAATTGGCGTGTTTGGTGCAAATTTGTTCGAAATCGATCGAATAGTTGAACTTTCAATACACAATGCATACGTCCAATAAACTGAAGCATGTTTTTGGCTGGAAGTAATTTTTTGTTTTTGGCATTTTTACTTTCTCCACCCTATACGTAGTATACGGATAAAGTATTGTTTTCGTAAAAATGTTCGAATTTGAATTTTCAGTTGAATTATCTGTTTTGGTGCTCCCAGAACCCCAAAAAATTTTTTAGTGCAATTATCTGTGTTGGTGCTCCCTGAACCCAAAAATATTTTTAGTGGAATTTTTTGTTTTGGTGCTCTCTGAACCCAAAAAAGTGTTTTTAGAGTGGTGTCTGTCTGTCAGTCTGTCTGTATGTATACACGACCAGAGAGGACACTATTGGTCCGATTTTCATGAAATTTGGTATGTAGGTACTAAACCCTAATATCTCCAGGCATTTTTTTAATTTTTTGGAATTTTTAATTTTTAAGGGTAATTTACCCCTAAAAACCCATAAAAAACGACAAAAATGCAAATTTCTCAAAAACGGCTCTAACGATTTTGATCAAATTTTCAGTATTTATAGTGCTTAAGATGCCA
>JAGFPH010003411.1:125944-137448 GCA_018207615.1 Philaenus spumarius | reverse complement strand
TTATTATTATTATTATTATTAGCTAAACGAGAATTTTTAGAAAGATGCGGGTTTTTGTATATGGTAGGGCACTAAAGGCTACAAATAAGCCAAATTTTATAAAAACCGTTAGAGCCGTTTTTTTATAAAAAAATAATAACTGCTTTTTTGATAGTTTTTTGGCCAAAAAGGGGTTTGTTTTTCAAAATTGTTCAAAACTTATTTTCGTGCATCTATACAGACGTACTGGACATGTCTGGTGCAAATTTGGTTGAAATCGATCGAATAGTTTTCTCTCTAGCTTTGTATACATACAGACATACATACAGACATACATACAGACATACAGACAGACATTTTGTAAAAAACACTTTTTTGGACTCAGGGGGTCCCAAAACGGATATTTCCACAAAAATCTCAACATCGATTTTTTTGCGATCACTATACTTTCTCTATACTATAGTATCGTGAGAAAGTAAAATGATTATATACTGGTGGTAAGTTTATTGTTTAACCATAATTATTAATTATAGAAAAATGCTCAATTTTATTGTATTACATTTAACTTAGTAGGGTAAACTATTCTTAGTTTTTACTAAATTCAATTTCAAAATAATGCATCATACCAATATAAAAAAGTTTACAGCAAGTTTTTAATTTAATGTCGCTGTTGTACACTATGGCAACAATTGCAAGGATTTTCCCTAAATTTTCTTGAACAGACATACAAAATATTTTTGTTCACAAGAACCCATAGTCATCCCATTCTAAAATTTTGTATACATGTAGTCAAGTAGTGTTGTATACAATTCTCTGTTCTTCGCAGGCGTATTTTCACAATTAACATACGAACACTTACCACCTCTAGACATTTCACTACTAACTAATAAAAGTAATATAGTAACGACACACTACTCACAAATAAACTAATTAAATATTGACGATAACTAATTCAGCTAAAAACACTAATAAACTAAAGATTACTATTTAACTAAGTTTAACCATTGAATATATTCAACCCTCTATATATTCAATTATGCTATCGAGAAGAGTGACATCTAAATTAAAACCAAACCAGTGCTTATACTGTTGGTTCAAAAAAGGATTCTCTATCTCCGCTCTCTCTCTCACAACATCCCCGCTCTCTGTCACACTCCCGGCGCGCTCTCTCTCGCACCCTAGGCGCGCTCTCTCTCGCACAGAACCAATACCTCCTATAATCCTGTATTATAGGTGGTGTTGACAGAACACGAGGAAAAAAGGGACCAGAGAACTCTGGTGGCAAAGGCGAAAAGTAGCAATTACAGAAAAATAATTGGTCTGAATTCTGGCCGTAAGGTGTGTCCTTCTTATAGGTTATATATTCAATGGTGTAAGCTACAGTGCATGAGAAAGTCGAGTGAACGCTCTTAAGTTTCTAAATATTTTGTGAACTTTTTCGCAGTGTTGCAAAGTCTACAATAATAAAATCCGTCAGATAAATAACCAACATCGCTAAGATTTAACACTTAGTAAAGATAAGATATACAACTACAGTACTTTCTGTAGTGGTGTTAATTAGAAAATTATACTTCATCAATCCAGTTTCCTATTAATGTCTGTAGATTGCATAACCGACATCTGCCCGAGGGCGGAGGAACTAGTTGACCAAGGTTACGAGTTCATGACCGCCTATTTGGCAATGTTTCTGTTATCCTGCGCCTGCGCGGAGCAAAGACAAACACAAACGTACCGCCGAAAAATAGCTGCAGGTGGACTCGGCATTGTGTGCAAATGTTTCGGTCGGATTTCTGTTTCTACAGCTGTCTGAACAACTGGACTACGTACTTTGAAAAGTAACGTTTTGTTGACGTTATTTCAAAACTAACTGAAATAAAATCCAGAAACAAGAACGTGTAGTTTAAATTGAATTGTTCATGTTTACAATTCCCACTTCCTGGACTGTTAACTTATTAGCCTATAGAATATTTTATTAGCTAACCTTCAAACATTCCATTGTTATTCAGATGCGTCTGACTGCAGTTTCGACATCACACTGTCATTGTCAAAGACAAGAAAACTCACGTTACATGACAGTTTTCACGTTTGTTAAAACGAGAAATTTTAGTACATTCAAAAAAACATTCAGTTAGTACATTCAGTGAAAAAACAAAGTCACATTCAAAATGGCGGATAATTTTTTTGAAATCTTAATAAAATAGTATTTTTACATAGAGTAGGTTCCTCAATCACATCTATCTTCAAATTTTCCTTATATACGAAATATTAAACCGGTCCCATCCCAGACTTAATTGACACCCTGTATAAAGGTAAGTCATTTGTCATATACAAAATACACCATTGAAAAGCTTATTAAAAGAGAAACATAATGGCGTAAAGTAGAGCTAAATATCTTACTTCGTTTGAAAGTAATGGACAATCAAAGTTGTGGAAAATTATATTTTTATTTTAACACCAAAGCAGGTTAATGTGTTAATATTATTAAGTAGGGTAGTAGTTTGAGTAGCCTAAGAATGCTGTAGTAGTTTTTAGAAATTCTCTTTTAATAAAATGTAACTATAATTCTATCCTGTCATGGTAAGATTTTTAGATTGTATTTAAATTTTACTTTTTCACTATATATAGGCCTACTATAGTATAGAGAAAGTATAGTGATCGCAAAAAAAAATCGATGTTGTGATTTTTGTGGAAATATCCGTTTTGGGACCCCCTGAGTCCAAAAAAGTGGTTTTTACAAAATGTCTGTCTGTATGTATGTAGGCCTATGTATGTATACAAAGCTAGAGCGAAAACTACCCGATCGATTTCAAACAAATTTGCACCAGACATGTCAGGTAGGCATGTATAGATGCACGAAAAACGGTTTTGAAAAATTTGTAAAACAACCCCCTTTTTGGTAAAAAAAACCCCAAACAATCATTTATTATTTTTAACTTCCCGCTACCAATAAAGGGAAGTTATGGATTTCGGTCCGATTTTCGAAAGTCGAGTTTTCATTAAATCTCCACGTTTTAAGGTCCCAGGAAGCCATTCTGACTATTCCCGCCGAGGTGTCCGACCGTGTGTGTGTGTGTGTGTGTGTGTGTGTGTGTGTGTGTGTGGATGTATGTGTGTAAATAAATTTTTGTCGTACAGTTTCTCAAAAACGAATCAACCGATTGAATTCTACGACATGTCATTCGAAAGGGTGTACCAAAACTTAGATCTGATTAGATTTGAGAGTTAATCCATCGAGCCAATCCGAAGAAATTTAAAAAAATAACCTAAATTTTTTTTGGAATTTTTATGTTTTTTAAAAATAACTTTAAAGCGTGCGAAAAAATCATAATAAAACCATTTATACATTTTTTGAGCTTAAAAAACTGCGTCGACTGCTTTTTTGAAAATGAAAATCGGACGACGCATTCAAAAGTTATCGTTGTTTAAAAATTCACAAATTTTCGTTTTTTGGTATTTTTTGGTATTTTTTTAACATATCTTCCATATTTCTCAACCAATCAATATAAACCTGTACATTTTCTTTTTGTGCTTTAAAAACTGCGTAGAATGCTTTTTTAAAAATGAAAATCGAACGACGCATTCAAAAGTTATCGTTGTTTAAAAATTCACAAATTTTCGTTTTTTGGTATTTTTTGGTATTTTTTTAACATATCTTCCATATTTCTCAACCAATCAATATAAACCTGTACATTTACATTTTGTGCTTTAAAAACTGCGTAGAATGCTTTTTTAAAAATGAAAATCGAACGACGCATTCAAAAGTTATCGTTGTTTAAACATTCACAAATTTTCGTTTTTTGATATTTTAGAAAAAAAACTCATTTTAAGCGTTTAAAATTCAAACTAAGCGGGAAGTTCTAGGGTTGGCCTGCACGGTCAACCAATTTCCAGATTTTTTTATAAAAAAACGGCTCTAACGATTTTGATAAAATTTGGCTTATTTGTAGTCTTAAATGTACCCTACCATAATATGCAATAAAACAGCATCTTTCTAAAAATTCTCGTTTAGCTAATAATAATAATAATAACTGATTTTGGGGGGTTTTTTGGCCATAAAGGGGGTTGTTTTTCAAAATGTTTCAAAACCTTTTTTCGCGCATCTATAAAGGCCTAATTGACGTGTTTTTGTGCAAATATGTTCGAAATCGATTGAATAGTTTTCTCTCTAGATAATAACAATAATATGTAGGCTATTAGTTAATCTCCTACTTTATTATCACCTCTCCTGCCCCATCTACAATTATGAAGTCACAGTGAATCTCTTTAATAATTTAAATATGTTTGTGAGAAAGTATGTGCCAGTTCCTGTACCGTTTATTTTTAAACTAGTTATAAAAACATTGAAAAAATAAACTTTTAAAAAAAATTTTGTAGGCCTACCATCACGAACCTATTTATTCCTAATTAACACATTATTAACCTGCTTTGGTGTTATAATAAAAATATAATTTTCCAGAACTTTGATTGTCCTTCACTTTAAAACGAAGAAAGATATTAAGCTATAGTTTGCACAACAATTCTGTTTCTCTTTTAATAAGCTTTTCAATGGTGTATTACATGACCTACCTTTATATTTTAAATTGTTAACCTCCCTTCCGGGCTAAGCCCCCAAAATCATAGAGAGTCAGATATGTCAAAAAATTAGTCCTGCTATGCAACACAAGATATATATACATAAAAAGTTTTGTTATTTAAGTAACAAACATAATAAAGGGGGTTAATGGGACTTTATGAAAAGGGTGTATATTAGGGCCTATGCAAGGAAACTCGGGTGCATTCATATTCCATATACTGTAGGCCTATACATCCGTGTTTTATATTTTGTTGCATAGATATTTTTCACTTTTGAGACTTGCAGCCCATACCAATATAAGGGGGGGATACCCTGTCCGCCATTTTGGTTTCATTTTAAAGTACTGTCATATGTGCATGTTGGTTGCTGAAATACATTTTCAAACACCGTTTTTATTGTTTTTATAAACGTATGATATAAATAGTAAAAAATAGTAAGCTTTTAATTAAGCTATTAATTAGTAAGCTATTAATTTTTTACTCAGTTGTAGCAAAAAGAGATATACTATTACAAAAACCCTTAGCAATCAACACCCACAATCTATTTTACTTTAGGGGCCTAAGAAAAAAATTAAAGCTTTCGTTTTTTTGACGAAAATGAGACAAAAACATGCTTAAAAGCTAAGTTATGGTTAGGTTATTTTAACATTGAAATTGGAAGCCAACTTCGCCGTTTTGAATTTAGGGACCCGAGTCTTAATGTCGATGGATTTAAAAAAAATCTATGATATGCACAGCCTTTGTTTTAGTTTTCCTGTAATGTTTAACCACTGTGATATCTAACATAACGTTTTACAATATTCGAACAAAAAACTTCCGAGATATGAACTATGAAGGAGGCGTACACACCTTCTCTTGAATTGTTGACGATTTCTCTTTTTATGGAAGCTTTTTGGGAGGGGGAAAGGGAGCTGCGGTGCCTTTGAAATAAGCCCTTTTAACGGTATCTTACTAGCCTAAGCGCCTAGTCGAACAAAATCGACCAACGTTAGTCCCTTTCCTTTATAATAAAAGGAAACATTATGGTTTTACTTTTGATTCCCGAGTTAACAGCGGGCAAGCAACTATGCCAAATTGCATGCGGTATTAACATTATTTGCCAAAATAACGGACGGCGATACAGAACCAGACTGACATCGGAGTCTGGCCATCGGTGTTTGGAGGATCAATGAATTAATCCCACGTGTGAAAGGCATCAAACAAAAATAAACAACTAAATTTATGATCAATAACCACTTGGATCATTTAAATTTACTGTGTAGGTACTGTATTTCGATCTAGAAATGTCTTTTTAATTCAGTAGGCTATTTTGATAGAATAATATTTGAGTTTTATATGGTTAAATTTTCATACATAGTCTTGCCGGTTTGGTTTGGGAGATTCAACTTCACGTTTTAATGCACTTCGCATACCTGCTCAAAAAAAAATAGGACATTGCACGGCGACAATTTTTTTTACCAATTACTTTTACAATTAAATTGTTGCGATTTTCTATTTTCCTTTAACCCATCTTCGTTTCGTTTTTTATCTACTCAATCATGTAATGAAAATACAAGAAGATGGCTAAAGTTATGATTTTTATTCGACTAAGAATAATCTACAGAGATAGAAATTTGGATTCATTCAAAATACAGCGTCAGCGAAAACAAAGGTTCGGACTCTCTTTTGTCCAACAAAAACAGATATAATTCTCAGAAGTCCACTGAGAATACTTCCGCAAGGGTGTAAACAAAGTTATGTTAAGGTGCAAATAGTCTAAATGTAAATTGTTATTGTCCAAAAAATACGATTAGTAATACAGTATATTCAATAATTAAAAAAACTAACAACGACTAATGGTATTCGAATAAACCTACCAATAAACCAAAATACACATTAACAAAATGTTTCTAATATAACAAGTAATTTGTTCGTGTCATTTTTACCCAAAGGCTTTTAATAATATCCTATTCAAATGTTAAGCGAACAGTATACAGCCCAATCTACTTTGCACAAAATCATTTTAAAAGCCTAACCTCTTTAAATTAAAAACGTGGAAGTGATGATTCATTAGAACGCATCTGAGATTTCTAAGAGATAGCCTATGACAGATTTTAATAGACTCTTTTTAGTAAAAATGATTTACATGTGCATAAAACAATAGATTATTAAAAAGATAAAGCGTTTGTAAAATAAATATTGCAAATTTTTTTGGTTGTTTGTATTGTTTTTTCAAAAACTCGACTAGGCAAACACGGGGCTAATAATATTAACTGATTCATAAACACAATTCGGTACATTCGCAAAACGTTTAAATGAGAGTTAAAATTATTTAACAAAACTAGAAGAGAAACTAAAAGTATATCATTTAAAATTTACAAATTTTAATAAATTATATTTTAAACTTCGATCAGCAAACACAATGTACCCAACATAACCTTAAACAACCACCTGCACTTACCTCGAAAGTCCTTGGATTTTGTAATAACTATGAAAACAAAAATATCTTAATACACTCTACACAAATAAAACTATTAGCACCAACGATTAAATAAATTAAACTGCGTAGATTTACGCACGTAACTAATAGTAAAAACTACACGATAGGCCTACAAGCACACGACGAACTACTCAGTTCATCGTTCATCAGCTGACTGGATGTTAAATGTTTGATAATTTTGCAGCTGTCTTGTGTCTTGTATCTGCAACTTAACTGTTGTGGAAGGCTTCGGGAAACGTCGGCTAAATTCGTGTCGACTCCCGGCTGGCTATTTGAAGTGTTGGCGGTTAACATTGTTTGAAATTGTTTATTGAATGTTTGACGTAGAGGATTTTTAGCACAATATTTTCAAAATGGAGATACAAAGCACAAGTCAAGTAATTTGTTTTATAAATTAACAATCACTAAAAATGGATTAAGTACTTTCAAGATCTGATTATGTGCAAAAAAATATGATATGTTGATATATTTTATATTATTAACAAAATTAGTTATATAACAAAGTAATTTACAATACAGTTGTTTAGATATTTGAATGGTGATGAAATTAAGCTAATGATTTAGAAATAATTTGATGTTGAAGAAAACATCATTAGATTACACAGATTGTAATTAGTATTGATGGTTAAATTATTTGATGTTAAAGATGGGCTACATCCTGAAACTGTCTGGATTGATATTTAAAATTACATATTAAGCCCTCTTATCATATTGTACATCTAAATATAATGTTATTAATAAATAACTGACACATCTAGCCTGTCGGAATTTTCATAAGTGATGGTTTAACATGATTTTGTAACTATTGTTGAGAATAATGGATATTGGTTCATCTTCTATAAAAACATAATTTGCTTGCTCATATTTTCCAAAAACATTTTTGTTTATTACAAGTGATATTTGTTACACTTCAATATAATAATGATATTGTACTGGGTTTCAAGAAATAAATTGATATGAATACAATTTTATGACAATAATTAATGAATTATGTTGTGTGAACAATAAATTATGTCAGTTTTAAAACCCTTTATGAATTAAATAATTAAAAGGTTATAAACCAGTTACAAGCTGTCACTAATTGTAACCATTCACTAACAGTTTATCTGCAGGCAACGGACTGCAAGCATAACTGAAGATTTTTAACTGTCACAGGCCACACACTATTCAGTTCTAATGACAGGCTTTGTCTGCAGATAATCAACTGTTAATCATGAACGCAATGCATTGTGTATTGAAGATACTCCCAATATGCGGAATGGCATGCGAACCATTTTGCAGCTATTCAGCACCGTCGTGAATAGACCTATTTCACAAATTGTTGGTTGAAACCCCAAAACATAGAAATTTACTCAACTCACGTCAGCGGTTCAGCTGCGTGGTCGAATTATTTTTTGTTTTTATTTACCAATTGCGCACCTTTAATACCACACAAAAACAAATCTGTCCAGGTAACTTAAAAATCCCACTTTATAATTTCACTTATTAATTATTTTTCCTTTCGGAGGAAAATTTTTATTTTGAACTCAGTTACATACCGGTACATCAAGTTTTTGTGGGTTTCATACAAATATTATTTAACTAATGCATTATTGAGAAAAAGTAAATTGACTGTTAAATCAACATTCATTGGAATTATTTTAAAATCTAGGGGCCCCTTGACGTTAGGGACCCATTTTGCCCTAACCCTTCCTTCTTAAAGCAAGTAAATGCCCCCTCTACCCGATGCTTGGTGATTCCAAGTATCCCTAGGAATAATGATCTGCATACTTCAATTTGGTTTTAAACTTTGTTACTTACAAAATAGTTGTACTAAGTTTCTTCCATCTATGACCACATGTTTGAAAAACTGACATGTCCTTTGTAGGGTACCCTTCCTGATAAAAAAAAAAAGATTTATGTTTTGAAAATATCTAGATTATAGAATGTGTAAGTTACATGTAGTTAGAGGCTGTGATTGTCTCCACTGGTCCTGGCCTGGAAGCACTTATGAAGCTGGCCGTTTTTTGTAATGAAAGAGCTTTAGAATTGCATGGAGGACGAAACCACCTGACGGAAACAATGTCTAACTCATTCCCTGAAAAATGGACTTGGCCCTGTTTGTAAGAACTGAAGCGTGTGTCTTATCTCATTTTATATTTCATGAGTTATATAAGTTGTATTTCTTGGAGCAATTGCTCTATAAACTATTCTTTGTTTTGTTTATATAAAAGTGCATTCAAAATCGTCTGCCAAGCGGTTTACCCGGTCCAGAATAAAGAAAACATATGGTGTGAATTTGCCTTTTGACCGTGGATTCAGACTGTTGTAGAGGCACATAAAAGGCATATTTTTTAAGTCTTAAGGGTCTGCTGTAGTGGCAGCCATCTTGGATTTTTATCCCATAAGAGCAATGTTAAATTTCAAACCATTTATTTCGTTTACTTTTTAGCATAAAATTGTTTGCAAGGTCTCATTTGAAGCACAGTCACAATACACACCCGTCTTGCAATTTACATTTTTTGAAATGCTTTTGATTTGTTATTAATTGACATTTTGTAAGTACAAAGTTTGAATTTTTTTCCTAACACAATACAAAATTAATAATGAAAAATAATTTGCAAGCCGGATTTGAAATTTTATAAAGAACATTCAGTTTTTTGTTCAACACTCAATTACAAAAGATAAACTTATAAAATGGTTTGAAATGAGGCAATGTCAAAGCGTTCAGCTGCAAGAAATTGCACTGTTTAGATAGTGAGAAGCGGTTGCGTTTCCGGTCGCTTTCTCGTTTACTGGAGCAGACCCTTAATCATGACTTATGAACCAAAGTGAAAATAAGCGTTTTGAGTTTCAAGCTTTTATATAAATACAACATTGAGGACTCAGAAGAAAACCTCAATGCAGTACAGGATCTAGAATAATCCTCAAGATTAATATTAATTCATGGGCTCCATGGGCAGAGGGGTCGGCCACTAGGGCTTAGGTAGAGAAAAATATGTAGCCTATATTATTAATTACTTTTTTCTTTTAAGAGAATTATTTAAAAGTCAGTGTTACTTAGAAGTGGTTTAGCACTAAAATATGTTTTAAATATTTAGTACCATTTCACTTTGCATATACCTATTTTATTTTTTACAAGAGTTCAAACATGAGCAGCTGGATCACTACTTGGTGCGGCCTAAAGGCGCGCTGTAGCTTTGTGTATTCATTGACGGTGTAAAGGTACAGACTCAATGCTGTGTGGGTTAATATTTCACCTGGACAGCCAAATAGGTTTCCCAAATTTTAAAAGTTTTCTAGGGGAGGTCAAAAGTTGCCCCGGGACCCTTTTGCCGAAGGAGGAGAGGGTACTCCTTAATCCCCAACCCCATAGAAAATATCATATGGGTGTCTTTGAAAGGTAAGGAACTATTCATCCATAAAAACACACTTATTTACTGCAACCAAGATTGTTTTTTTAAACACAAACGTATGAATAAATATTTTTACTACTATAAATTTTACAATTTCTCAAGTTACAAACTATAAATAATTTTTTTCTGTATGAGATAAAAGTTGTGCAACTTTGGATACTGCAGCCTAACAATAATTGCATAACTTATAAAGAATAATTAATTATAATTGCATAGGCCTAAGTAATCTGTATAAATAAAAGAATACCAGGCTGATTCATAATCAACGAACAGCCAAAACTATGACGACTAGAGACTTGACACTTTCAGGGTAGTTTCATACAACTATGTAGAGGTGCAGTAAGAAAGGATTTTGCAAAATATTGATTTTAATGGTTGAAAATAGTCAACATTGGGGGGTTCACTCTCCTGTAACAGATAAAACAGCTGACTTGAATCAAAGGCTTAGCAACACAATTCTAGGAGTGGCCAACACCTGTTTGTTGAATGCATTTATCTTAGCAAATTTAGAATCAGTTATTTTCTCACAACCAACAACTTTTTAGGTTTGGTTAGTAAAATAAAAACAAACACAATGAAAAAACTTATTGCAGCCTATTATGACTCAAACATCTGTTGTTACATATTATAAATAAATCACCTAGTTTCGATCAAAAGCTTAAAACAATTTTAGGTTAGAGCTACTGAAACAACACCCATATCTTGAAAGCATTTACATTTATTACCATAACAATCAACTTGGCAAATTTAGACTCAGTACTTAATTTTATTATTCTTAACAACCAACAGCATTTGCATTTGCTTCGCGCATGTGTGAGCGAACTTTTAAGGTTAACAATTCTCTTTGTCGTGAATTGTCGCGGGAGTTGATGAGCGAAGCGAGCAGGGGTCGAAGTCCTCTAGTTTGTTATAGGCCTAATAAATGTTCAAAATGTCTAATTTGTGCTTCCCTGATATCAATTTATTTTTTGTAAATTTACCTCAGATGGCAGCACCTTACAAGACAATAAATATTTTGTCTGTGTTAAAATGTACAGAAAAAATTATTAACAGTTAATAATTTTGAATGTAGGTAGCAG